>CAWUFW010000343.1:647500-650000 GCA_963921515.1 Calotriton arnoldi | reverse complement strand
GCTCGGCATGCGCATCCAAGAGCGCAAAATGAGGCTAGACTAACAGCTCTAGCAAGCAGCAAACCATCAAAACTATGGTCACAGGAAGAAATACTGCTATTAGCAGAATTAGAAAAAATATGAAAACAAGAGAAACATTAATGCGCTGATGGTTCCGCATTTTGACAATAAAAACAGCAAACAAATTGCAGAAAAGAGAAGAGATAGAAGAGATAAGAGAAAAAAATCGGCAAAAGATGTACTGCAAGCATCTAATATCTCAGAGAATGACTCTTGTGATGAACCAGAGATTTCAGTAGAAATAACAATGGAAAGGCGCAGAGACTTTATCAATCGGAAACGAGCGCCAAAAATAAAAAACTTTGATGAACTGAATGATAGAATCACAGAAATCGAAAAGTACACAAAAACATCCAGCATCATGATGCTGCTATGGATCTGATGGATGAGATAGTGACTTATATCTCAGAAAACACCAATGATATAAGTCCTGTACCAGCAAATCGTACCGAACCAACGAGCGAACCCAATGAGCCTATGAGCACCGCTCAAGATGAGCAACAAATTACCCCAGTACAAAACAAGATAGCAAAGAAAGATAAGAAAAATGGAAGGCTCAATCGGACACACAAGAAAAATTATGCAAAAGCTAAGGGCAGCTACAAAGAATACCAGGCAATGTTTAAAAAGACAAAAAGAAAATTGCCAGGATAATCACCGATGGGGCAGAAGATGCCACCTGCCAAATCAGTGCGGATGAAATCTTCCAATACTATAAAAACATAATTGAAAAAGAAAACAAGAAAAATCCCAAATTCATCCCAATTGATCGGATACCGGATGAATGGGAAATTGGAGGATTGTGTAAAGAAATTACACTGCTCGAAATAACTAAAGCCTTCGATGAATCAGATTTAAAGAAAGCAGTGGGGCCTGACAAAATTGGCCTTAATGACTTACAAAATGTACATAACAAACAACCAAGACTGCTGCCCAGAATCTTGTCGTCTTGGTTATTGATGAGAAGAGTCCCAGAAAGTATTAAAAAGAACCGATCGATTTTAATACCTAAAAATGTACCGATTAGCGAACTGAAAAAATCAGTAATTGGCGTCCAATTACCATCGGTACGGCATTCATGAAGTTGTTCACGAAAATATTAACCAAAAGACTTGCATTTTTCGTTGAATTGAACACGAGACAAAAAGGCTTCATGAAGGTGAGAGGTTGTCTCGAAAATCTGACTCTTCTGCAAAACATCATAAAGGGGCACGAAAACACAGAAGCTCGTTAGCAGTGGTGTTCATAGACATCTCAAAAGCCTTTCACTCTGTCAGCCATGGTCACATTTTACAGAGTCTGGAAAGGCTCAGAGTCCCCATCATGCATCAGAGACATAGTACAAGACTTATACACTGACTCAACAACATTTTTCAAGGGAAAAAACAATGAAGCAACTCCAGAAATGCAAATGATGTCGGGAGTTAAGCAAGGTGACTCATTATCCCCACTGTTGTTTAACATTGCCATGGATCCCTTGATCTGTGATCTTCAGAAAGATGGCAAGGGCTTCACATTCGGCTCTGATGGTCTCATTAAGCAAGTCACCGCTCTTGCCTTTGCAGATGATATTGCAGTACTCAGCAACACCTGGGAAGGAATGAGTACAAATCTGAAGATCATTGAAAAATTCAGTAAAACAACAGGCTTAAAGCTTAATGTGAAAAAAACACATGGATTTTATATAAGTCACCATAAAGATAAGATCCTGGTCAACAACTGCAAACCATGGCAATTTGAAAAACAAAATATTGAAAACATTAATCCAGGAGAAAGCGAGAGATACCTCGGATTGAACTTTGATCCACACATCGGCCATTCAAGTAACAACAAAATTAATGAGGTTCTTGTTGACTGGGCACAAAAACTCGACAATTTACCACTAAAGCCCACACAGAAAATAGAAATATTGTGTCAATATTTGATCCCTAAACTGTCATTTAAGTTGGAAATGACAGGAACAGAAGCTAAAACTTTAAACATGCTGGATCAAACAATAAAAAGTATGTCAAACATTTCCTACACCTACCTGCATACACATGTGATGGTCTCCTATATTCGAAAAGATCCTTTGGGGGCCTCAGTATACCAAAGTTATGTACGACAATTGGTCTAAACAAAATCAATAGTTTATTGTATCTCAGGAAGCTCCAGATCTGTACATAGCTCAATCTTTCATATATGCAGGAGAAGTAATTGATGAAAAAATTGATAACATCATCAAAACACACAAACTCAACATTCTGGACAGTAGATTTCTGAGTTATGAATTGAATTTGGTAGCAACATATGATTGGAGAAAAGAGGAATTTCAAAAATGGGCAAATCTCCCCGTCCAAGGTGATGGTATAAAATACCTAGCAAGTAATCCAACCTCAAATTTCTGGATCAGCAAACATAATAAAATGAAAGAAAATCAATACATAGCTGCGCTGATGTT
>CAWUFW010000342.1:4482500-4715777 GCA_963921515.1 Calotriton arnoldi | reverse complement strand
CCTTACAATAATGAAAAGGCAAACACAAAAGAAGTCAGAACTTGGTTCGTAGTAAGCAATGCACTTTCAGCTGCATAAAGTAGGGCACGAGGATGAGTCCTCTTTTTCACAGCATGGCCAGAGAAACAGGGTTTCACACGGGAGAAAATGTGTACATGGGTCCACCACTTTGAGTGCGTAGGCAGCCAACAATTAAGTCTGACCCCGCTTCAGTCCCAATTGTACCTTTGCCTAGCAAAATGGAAAAATGGGAGGCTGCAGCTCTATAGGGAGCCTGAGAAGCCTATGCTGCAGCATGGATGTCCTGGAGATAAATGGTGCAGATACAGCTGTATTTAGCTCAACCTACTTTTTGACCATACGGCCTCCAGAGTTTACAAAACAGAGTTCATCTCCTCTTTGTGATGCATGATGAAATTGAGGATGTGAGTGCTCCTGCTAAATCATCATAGCCATTGGTATATGCTAAAATAGATTGTGGATGACCTGATACTGAGG
Organism: Calotriton arnoldi; assembly: GCA_963921515.1. Lineage (NCBI taxonomy): Eukaryota > Metazoa > Chordata > Amphibia > Caudata > Salamandridae > Calotriton > Calotriton arnoldi. The sequence continues at coordinate 4,715,279 of CAWUFW010000342.1, read as the reverse complement.
CCTGCCTGGAGCCCACCGAGGTGAGATATCCCTTAGAATTTGCGCCACTGCCCTACATCATATACGGAGAGGTATCTGGGAGAGGCAGGCCTAAACCGGGAGGCCGAAGGAGGGGCATGTGGCAGCCATGATGGATGGACAGTACACACCTGGGAACTGTTGCTTGTGGGAGGTGACACTCTGCGCGATGCTGCCTTTGTGGAAGTGAAGACCAGATACCATAGGACAACACTGAGGGTCTACAGGGACGGGCCTGTGTGTTTGAATGTAACTGAAGACTTCTGCTTCAGGTGGCTATTCTCTTACTGCTGTGCTCAACCAGACTACCCACTGTTGTGCAGTGAGGAACTTTGACTACAGAAGGTGCCTGAGATCGATGGAGGGATGTCCTGATCTGCCTGCTAAACAGAAACAGAGCATTGCAGTCACGGGTGCCTACAGAGATGGGAATTTCTTACAGTGGACCGATGGCTTTAACTGCTCTCTGGTGTAAAAACGAGTGAGAGGCACTCTACTATACTGTGGTGCATAGGCAAGGGTCTGATTATTTGGGTCCGGAGCCCTCCCCCTTACTCCCCTTTATTTTACAAAGTTGTACCACAGAGTTGGCGGAGGTCTGCTCTCTTGCTGGCCTGACTCAGTGCCCGTTCCCTAGAAGGAAATAGAACTCTCCTTGCCTAGTGGAGAACACTACTGCCGACCCTGAGCCTACTTCTATAACTACAAAAACTTGCGACAGAGTTACTATGGGTAAGATAAGGTCAAAACAGCCAACAATGCAGCCCAGTTCTGAGAAGTCCCCCCCGCAGTGCTGGTTATGGATATCCATGATACACCGGAGCCTTCTATGCAACTTTACTTTGACAAGGTGCTGGCTGCCATAACGGATACCAAGCTAACACTCCAGCAGGAGGTCAGTGCTGTGTCGATGGGGTTGGGTTTGATCCGGGCAGAACACCGCAAACTAGCAGATCGGATGGATATGGTTGAAAATTCTCTGAGTGAGTTACAGCTAGAACAGAAGGCACTGAACCCTAATGTAGAGGACCTCACAGAGAGAATGTGTGTCCTGGAACGGCGCGCAGAAGACACGGAGGGGCCTAACCAGCGCAATAATAACTAGTGGACCTACTGCGCTTTGACGCCAGTTTGCATAAACTGGACAATGGTATTTGGCCAGATAAACATGTACAAACCCGACTCAGGGAGGCCAGGGAACTCTAACGAAACAATGGAGCGCTTACAGTGCCACGCCTATAAAGAATACATAGCGTGGGCGCGTGACGAGGAGGGTAGACCTGGTAGTTGTTGGCATGGCTAATTAGACCTGAGTCCCGAGGGACACCCATCACCCAAATCAGTTTGGATGACAATACACCAGTCTGTGCCCCTGGTGAGATTAATATGGCATTCCAAGTATACTATGAATCCTTATATGGACGACCAGACTCGTTAGACCAGCATGGCCTGGCAGCATTTTTTGAGAGCCGGTGTGGGATGGTGGTCGACACAGGTTGCCAATGGAGACTCTTCGATGCTCTCCCATTGACGGGGGCTTGGGAGCCCCTGACTTCAAAATGTATTATTTGTCCGCCCAACTACAGTGGGTGCACAGTGGCCCGCTGGTTCCTGCCGGGAGGAAACGGGCCTGACGGGTAGATTTACTCCTCAAGAAGCATTACTAGAGAAGCTTCTGGCTTGAAAGGCTGACCTCCTGGGGCCGGGGATTCTGTTGTCTGTGGTCCTGGAGTTTTGGAAGCGATTTATACGGCAAACAGCTGGGAACCCACTATACGGCCCAGAATTACCACTGATAGGATTGTTTGTTGTTATAAGTTTACCCTTTGTTTTATTGTTTTGTTGAATGGCCACTGCAATAGTTCCTATCTTAGACACACGTGGAGCACTGCAAAATGGCAAAACATCTTATACAGTTTCCTGGTAACCTGGAAAGTCCCATAGAGGTATTTTACGCACAGGAAGAATAAATGACTGACATTAAGGTATCTGGATAAATACGTCAGACAGGCATAATCAGTAACCCATGGACACATGTTCAAACGCTGTGGTACCACCAGCCGGGGATGCATCTGGGGTCATATCTCAAACTGGGGATAACAGTTAAGGTGATTGATTACATCCTTGTGAAGTGCTATGAATATATGATTGGAATGTATGTTGTAAAATGCCAATAAAGCTATGTTAAAAAAATAACATTCTTGGCAGAGCCAGGAGACACAAAACAGGAGCAAGGTTGCCTTGAACCAACTGAACAAAGTGGTGCTGTGGCTCTGCTGGCAGCAAACGCACCTCAGTGAGGGCATTAGCTCAAGGCAAGCTGCAAAGCATGGACCTACAAACTTTCCCCAGTCTAAACATGTGTTGTTGATGGTTGTCGAAGTGCCCGGTTCACCTAGAAGGGGAAAAAGAGAGAGAGTGTGCCTACAACCTGTCCCTGTACTAAACATTCTTGGCACAGCCAGGAGACACAAAACGAGAGGGAGGTTGCCTTGAACCAACTGTACAAAGTGGTGCTGTGGGTCTCCTGCCACCAAAACCACCTCAGTGAGGGCATTAGCTCAAGGCAAGCTACCATAAAGCTACAAGCTGTCCCTAGGCTAAACATGTGTAGTTGACGGTTGTTGAAGTTCATGGTCCACCTAGAAGGGGAAAAAGAGAGAGAGTGTGCCTACAACCTGTCCCTGTACTAAACATTCATGGCAGAGCCAGGAGACACAAAACAGGAGCGAGGTTGCCTTGAACCAACTGTACAAAGTGGTGCTGTGGCTCTGCTGGCAGCAAACGCACCTCAGTGAGGGCATTAGCTCAAGGCAAGCTGCAAAGCATGTACCTACAAACTTTCCCTAGTCTAAACATGTGTTGTTGATGGTTGTCGAAGTGCCCGGTTCACCTAGAAGGGGAAAAGAGAGAGAGAGTGCCTACAACCTGTCCCTGTACTAAACATTCATGGCAGAGCCAGGAGACACAAAACAGGAGCGAGGTTGCCTTGAACCAACTGTAAAAGTGGTGCTGTGGCTCTGCTGGCAGCAAACGCACCTCAGTGAGGGCATTAGCTCAAGGCAAGCTGCAAAGCATGTACCTACAAACTTTCCCCAGTCTAAACATGTGTTGTTGATGGTTGTCGAAGTGCCCGGTTCACCTAGAAGGGGAAAAGAGAGAGAGTGTGCCTACAACCTGTCCCTGTACTAAACATTCTTGGCACAGCCAGGAGATACAAAACGAGAGGGAGGTTGCCTTGAACCAACTGTACAAAGTGGTGCTGTGGGTCTCCTGCCACCAAAAGCACCTCAGTGAGGGCATTAGCTCAAGGCAAGCTACCATAAAGCTACAAGCTGTCCCTGGCTAAACATGTGTAGTTGACGGTTGTTGAAGTTCCTGGTCCACCTAGGAGGGAAAAAAAGAGTATGTCTATAACCTGACCCTATGCTCCTCTTGTTGAAAGATTAAGAACTAGATCCGGATTCCTAGAGGGTATACCAAGATGCTTCCCAGGAGGCCCACAGATTTGGTATACCTTCTAGTCACGGACTTACCTGAATGATGTTTCTTTGGCAACATCCAACAGTCTTGCCAGCGTGACGTGATTGTTCATCTGCTTCACCTTCATCGCAGACACCATCAAAGTGTTCTCATGAGTACAGTTTCCACCATATGAAGAAAAAACATAATTTAATGATTAAGTACTACTAGTCACACATCCCCCAATCACACCCATTCATTTCTTTTATACTCACCCTCTTACCACGCAGAGTTGGATAGTAAGTAGCACTTTCAGAGGCAAAGCATCCCATCAGAAACTCTCATGCAGAACATGGTTGATATTAGTAGAACCATGTAGTGCTAAACCAAGGGCAATCAAATCACTACCAAAAGACATAGGTCACCCTCTCTCACCCCCACATCAAACGTGACTGACTTGCCACTGGTTTCTATCCACCCACCTGTCAGTCAACACAGTATGCTTCTCCGTATCCTTTTCTGTTAAGTTAGACTGCTATTTCTTATGCAGAGTAGAGCAGTTCTATTTACTCTGCACTGTCCGCTAGGTCATGCAAGGCTAAGCTCATTGTTTGTCCAAGCTAAGATCAAAAGATAATCTAGAAGGCAGGGTCCTGTTCTGTGACTAACAACCCATCTGACAATCTCCCTTACAACAAGATACCAATGCTTGCTTCAGGTCACCAAACAAGTCATGTACCAAGAGGCACAAAGTCAAATGCCTATGCAGGATATCAGATATCCATGTTATGTTATGTTATTCCGGAAGGGTATCCCGGTGCTGAAGCAGGAAATGTTTAGGGCAGAGTAGGGGCTAAGTGAAGCACCACCACTCATGGCAACATGATCACTCCTTTGAAATCATATACCATCTTTATGCTGATGACACGCCAATCTTTTTCTGCTTTGCCAGATATAATCTCTCCCCCAATCAAAAACATCTGGCTGCGACTCTAGCTGTTGCTCCATTTCATAATGCTCAAGTCATTTGAGAATTAAATCATCTGCGTCATGGCCCCATCAGTCTCTGTAACCCACTTAATTTCTATCAACTTCTTCCTGACATCCTGTGATCTTCCCTCTCCTCCAGGAAGCTGGGTATTCCCTTGAACAGCAGTCTCCTGTTGTCATTATTATTTACCTAGAACTACAAGAACTGCAAGATTCCAACTATTCACCACCAAGAGATCACGTAAACACAGTCCTTCCTGACAGGCAAAAGCATTATCTCTGTGTGAGTCAAGGGGATATTAGAATGCTTCAAGCACGTGCTATAAGCTCTTTCTCAATGCACATCACTCCCTCAATATAGAAGGGAGGGTGTTGGATTTGGAAGATGGCACTGCGCAGTCCACGAAAAGAATTGATCGGATGGAGAAAATACTCAAGTCAGTTGCCTTGTAGAACGAGGACTTGGTAGTGAGCAGCAGGCGCAATGCCATTCGCATTTTAGGGGTCCCGGAGTCCACCAACATGGGGTGAATGGACTTATTTGTTGAAAAACTACTTACTGATCTTTTAGGCAAAGACTCTTTCACTCCCACCTTCTTAGTAGAGCGGGCACATCGTTCCCTCGGCCCTAGGCCCAATCCGGGGTGTCCTCCCAGGCCTATTATCGCCCACCTGCTGAACTTCCGAGACAGGGACATGGTGCTTAGACTGGCTAGGGAAAATGGCGCCACGACCTGGCAGGGCTCTACTTTGGCGCTGTTCCCTGACTTCACAGCTATGGCCCAGGAGGCGAGAAGAAAGTACACTGGAGTGAAGGCCATGCTCTGTAATCTGGGCCTGCGTTATGGTATGATATACATGGCGCACCGCCGGGTGGACGTGGATGGCAGGTCCAGAATCTTTGATACCCCAGCGGTGGTCCAGGCTTTTTGCCAAGACAATAAAGCAAATTCCAGTGTAAAGGTCAAAGATCCAACCAGGGGCTCCCCATCGCACAGCAGATCGGTAGCTAGTGGTGAACTTTTTTCATCGGAATGATTATAGTACTGTATCCTGTACACAAAACTACTCTTTTTCTACATACTTTATTGCAGTTAGGGCTATTGCATATACTGTTAATGTTTATGATTCTAAATAATTGGGCGTGCGGCGTGGTGTTGCCTCGCCCCTAGTGTTGTATCACCTTTAATCTTCTATTTCGGTTGGAATGTACGTGAAACTGACTCCTTATTGCTATATATTACGTTCCCATGCTACATTCTACAGGGTTGTTAATGGGGATCTTCCCTGCTTGGGTTTGGGCAGGGATGGGTGGGGGGTGCGGGGTGGGAAGATTAGTTTCATGGGGGTTCTATTGCGCACAGAGTTAAATGTACACCATGATGAGACTAGTTCTTGTTGTCACGCACACACACGATCAGGTTTGAACTGTTGTTATGACCGCCGGGGGTAGGCTTTCCACATTTTCGGAACTTACATTAATCACTTGGAATGGGTGGGGACTTAATAATGTTAGAAAAGGGAAGCAAGTGTTGCAGTATCTACAGCGACACCAAGTAGATGTCGCCTTTTTACAAGAGACGCACCTGCCAAAACTTACCTCCACTGGCTTTGCATCATCCTGGGGCCCCCATCGTTATTTTGCAAATTACAGTACATATGCTAGGGGGACTGCAGTGTTGCTACATAAGCGTTTGCCCTTTCAGGTGGAAAGTGTTCGTAACGATGGGGAGGGTCGCTATACAATGGTATCGGGGCACTTAATGGGCTACCGGGTGGCCTTTGTTTGTGTGTATGCTCCAAATATTGACAACCCAGTATTTTTTCATGACCTACACACGCAACTATTGCAGCTTGACGCAGAGTACATTTGTATGGGTGGTGATTTTAATTTGTTGTTAGACCCAACAATAGATAATACGTCTGGCTCCTCTGATCCTAAGCCGCGAGCTCGTTGTGCATTATTGGAGCTTTGTGACTCACTGAAGTTGGTGGACGAGTGGAGACTCTGCCGCCCCGGGGAAACAGCCTGCATTCATTACGCGGCTCAATATATAACCTGGACCAGGCTAGATTTCTGGTTGGTGTCCCCAAATCTAACTTCTTGGTACCGGGAGACGAAACACCTTCCCAGAACGCTCTCGGACCACTCCCCGGTGGTTCTCAAGGTTAGGATCCCTAGGCCAGAGGGCTGCGAAAGGCAGTGGAGGTTCCCGGGTCAGGCTCTGATGGACGCGGTGTTCAATGCTGAGCTCCGTTCAGCTATCATAGAATACTTTGAGTTAAATAAAGGTTCAGTGCAGAAGTGGGCCGAACTATGGGAAGCATTTAAATCCTATATCCGGGGAGTCTGTATTGCGAAACATTCGGGGGTGTGGAGAGATCTAAGGGGCACATTATCACGCATTGAACAGCAGCTTGAGGCACTTGACAAGGAGCACATGGCACACCCTGCCCAGGCCAAGCGTAACCGCCGATTGGCACTCCTACTGGAGTTCAGGGAAGCAGCGGAACGGGAGACGCTTTTTTGAGCAAATACGCCACCGCTCGGCGTTATGGCAAGGGGGACCAGCCGAACCGCACCTTGGCACGGCTCCTGCGACCGGTCAATCTTGTATTCCCTGTATCCGTTCCTCTGATGGCAGGACACTGATTGATACCCGGGAGATACGAGACATATTCCTAAAATACTATACTGGGCTGTATTCTTTGCGCGCTGCGCCCAGTGACGAGGACCGTAATGGCTACTTGTCTGAGATAGCACTTGTTTGGCTCGAAAAAGTGATGCAAGAGTTCTTGGCGGAACCGTTTTCCGCTGAGGAAATCATAAGCGCTATTGATGCCATAAATGGCTCGACTGCCCCCGGGTTAACTGATAATTTTTATAAAACTTACAAGGACCTATTAGCTCCATATCTGCTTGAGGTGTATGGTAAAGCACTGGAGAGCAAAGCATTGCCGCCCACGCTGCGTGCTGCAGTAATAATCCTATTACCCAAACCGGGGAAAGATCCTCTCATGTGTGGATCATATAGGCCATTATCGCTTCTAAATCTCGATTATAAAATCCTGGCCAAAATGATTGCACTGAGGTTGGCCCTTTTGTTAGAACGTATCATCTCACCGGCCCAGTCGGGGTTTGTCCCCCTTAGGTCAACAGCATTAAATCTCCGAACTCTGTTTACGGTCCTACATAGGATATCGCCAGAGGTTCCTGCCTGCCGTGTTATTAGATACTGAAAAGGCCTTTGATTCCTTAGAGTGGCCTTTTTTTCTTACGGTCATGAAGAGGATGGGAATGCCTAAAGGATTTGTTGAGGTCACTTCACTTCTATATACCTCCCCCACTGCCCTACTCCGACTAAATGGTACTTTGTCTTTGCAGTTTTGCCTCTCCCATGGCACGCGGCAGGGATGCCCGCTCTCTCCGTTGCTATTCATAATAGTGCTTGATCCATTAGTTCGACACTTTCAGGAAAGGCATCTACATAGAGGCCTCCAGTCAAGACAGGTCCTCTATTAATTTCACTTTATGCGGATGATGTTATCCTTTATGTCCGACATCCAGAGGAGAATTTAGAGCCACTAATTAGGGAAATCATTCGATACAGGGGGTTCTCTGGACTTGGCATCAATTGGGGCAAATCAGTGATTTTCCCCTAATGTCTAGCACTATCAAATGGGATTGCGGGTTTCCGTTGAATGGTGCGAGGAGTCGACAAGATATTTAGGAATTCAGATACACCGGGACTCTCATCAGCTTGTAATGCTAAACTATGGCCCAGCTATTTACAAGCTTGAGCAGCAGATAGAGCGCTGGCAAAAACTTCCCTTATCAATGGCGGGCCGAGTAGCAATCATAAAGATGGTGGTACTCCCTAAATTCTTGTATCTATTTCACAATATCCCCATCCCACTCCCCAACAGTTTTTTTTTTTAACTATCCAATCCCACCTTACCAGACTTGTTTGGGGAGGGAAGAGGGCCAGAGTTGGCTAGGACACATTGACCCTGCCATATGAGAGGGGAGGGCTCGGAGTCTCAAACTTCCAGGTCTACTATTTGGTAGCTCAATGTAGCTTTGCACACTCCTGGTATTACCCTGATGCATGGATTCCCTATGCGAAACCTGAAGCTGACTTGGTATTGCCAGCTCCGTTGAGAACAGTCCTGCCGCGGGTTTTCCCTCGGGACCCCCGCAACATTCAAACAGTCTCAACGACAAGTTGGGCCTAGCATAAGTTGGCACGAGTGACGGGCGGGTGTGTAGTTTACTCGTCTGAGATACCATTGAGCAACAACCCATGGCTCCCCGTCACGTAGGAGAAATTGGTACAGTGTACTCTTGATTCCTACTCCCTGGAGAAGTTCGGGGAATTGTTTCCGGGGGACATGTGTTCAACACTACGGAGGATGAGCGGTTCAGGGGTGCCACTTTTATGGATCAATTTGTCTTATGCAGACTTCGTTGAGCACTTAGAGAGAGGATTGCTAACTTCCCTTTGGAACTTTACAGAGCTTCCATGGCTCTGGTTCCCGGCAGAGGTGCCGGAATTAGAGAAGCATGGGAGCGGGATTTAGATCACACAATACAAGACTCACAGTGGGCATATTGTTGTTCTCAGACAAAGGAGGTTTCACTTAACAGCAGACACAAGTTGATTCATTTCAAATATCTGTGGAGGACATACATGTCGCCGGCGAAAATCAACTCCTTAGACCCAGATAGGTCAAATAACTGCCCGAAGTGTGGGGCCCTCATGCCGACTTTGCACATATGACATGGAACTGTGCAAAAATAGGAGAATATTGGAGGTCCATTTATGCGCTCTTGTCGCACATGATAGGACAGGAGATTGTACCCCTTCCGGAGGTCGCGCTGTTGGGTTATGAACTTGGGTTCCCGAAAAAATTGCAGAAATTCACAGCAATTGCCTTACTCCTTGCAAAGAGGGAAATTGCTATGCACTGGGGAAACAAGGTCACCCCCACAACTAATGCCTGGTTGGCAAGCCTCACATACTGTAACACTAATTGTGATCTGTTTGCGTCTTTGCATCCCTCTGCTTCCAGGCCAAAAGACATTTGGCATCCCCTGAAGGCCCACCTCCTTCGAATTAGCTCCACCCTTCCAGCAGCACAACCTGCAGGTATTGTCCCCACTGGTCTGGGTTAAGTTTAATTTTGATGATGTTTGTTTTATCATGCTGCTGTTTCTTTACGATGTATGAGCTGTGTAGACCGGGGTTCTCTGACAGGAACCGACCAAATGTGTATTTTTGAAAGTCTTAAGGTTTGGGAGAAGATATGCAAATTGATTGAACGTGCTCTTGCACTCTGGTGTGTGGACCAAGGATGAATTACTCTTTTACAAACACTTGTTGTAATTACTCTGTCATGGTGTATGAAAATGTCATTTCTTCATTGTGCGCATTAATAACAAAAAGGATAAATAAAGTTAAAAAAAAAACATCCACAAAACATTGCCAAACATTCAATCTGCGCCAGCTCACAACATTCATGATACTCTTACAAATCCCCCAAACACCTACAATCACACTCACCAGCCAGGTACAAACATTCACACCACACACCCTAAACAGCTAAATAGCACCCCAATCGCCCTGAAGACACTACGATACACCTAGAGATACCCTCATACACCCAAAAGAACAAAGACCAAGACCTCAGACATGACCAACATCACAGACATCCACATACATATCCACAGAGAGCAACACCCAGTCTAACATATCACAAACCAGTACATATAAAGCAACACTTATGAATACTCAAATACTCTCACAATGTATATACTGTGCTATTTGTAATGGGAATCACCTCCCTCTTTCTGCTTGTTTCAGCATAAGGGAAGGAAGGGGTTGATGGGGCGAGGCACAAGATCACAGAAACTCACCTGAGTGATAAAACCACCTACCTTTTCACCAGACTCTCCTCGCACAACACAGCCTTGTGAATACATAGCTCCTTCCAACCCAACAAGGTCTGCAAATTTTAGTCTGTGAATATGTTTCATTTTTGTAAAAATGCTTGACTGCCACAATAATACATTTTCGAAACCTGGGGAAAGTGCAGGTCCAGCCTGACACTTTTCCTACAAGTAAAACATAATACAGCAAAGTGTACCTTGAAAATATGCAGCAGGAAAATCCGGCTGCCCTTTTGCTTTTTGCAAATTTTAAATATGTAATAGTGCATTAAAATGTTACATGCATCTATTTTTGCAAATGGGTAGGAAACCAAGCTTCTCCAGAGTAAACAGAGGCCGGTTGCTTCCGTGGTCTGCAGTTGGGCCTCGGTTTGCAAATACTAGTGTGTCTTTGTATGCATTAGATGTCTAGTCAGCAAAAAAATAAGTAGCATGATTGCGATATCAAACAATAACATCTAACACAGTAAAAAAACTCACATACAACTACCTATGCCCATATTCATATGATAGGTAGTAGGTAATAGGAGCCAGGTGTCTGTAGCCACACTGGTCTCGTCATGATGTTTTGTACAAGCAGATTCCTTGGAGCTGCTAAATGATAACAACTTGTGACATCAGGGAGATAGACACATGAAGTGCTATCTCAGAAACTGGCTGAGCATTCTGTGCCTTTTTCATCCCTCAGCTGGTATGACACGGTGCAAGACTCTTAGGGGCAGATTTACAAGAAAGTGACGCATCCATAGAGATGCGTCACTTTTCCTGCGCCACCCTGGGAAACCCTTGCCACACCATTGATGCGCCGTATTTACAATACGGCGCACCATGGCGCAAGGATTGACAGATGCGTCAGAAATTCTGACGCATCTGTTGGGGCAAAAGTCACGCATTGCTGGAGTCGTGTCGCAAGCACGGCGCAACTCCAGCAATGTGTGTTGAGGCCTATTCTCACTACAATGCGTCACAGGCGTAAGGTTTTGACGCAGTAGCATCCTAAAAGTGGCGCAGTGAAATCTTGTAGATTTCACTGCGTCACTTTTACGAGGCCTTCCTGCGTGGGAACGCCCACCCTGCATACATTATACCTGACGCAGGAATAATGTGACGCAGGGCTTTACAACGTGACGCATCTCCCTAGATGCGTCACATTGTAAATAGGCCGCATTTTTTGCGCCGCCGTTGCGTCAAAAAAGTGATGCAATGGCAGCGCAAAAAGGCGCAAGGGGCTTGTAAATCTGCCCCATACAGTCTGGAGCATATTTCATTGCTGCTGGTAATTACTCAGCCCACCTCCCTCACCCAAACTTCGTCCATCTTGTCACTGTGCCTGCTCCTTACATACCACCTGAATTCACAAAAACATACAGGTCTTTCCGAAAAACGTAGTCTGAAGCCTATCAACAAACACGGCCATAGTATTGAAAACACATGCTTTCGTCCTTCCATCCATCCTACATGAAATAATTAAACTAGTTGCCTCCCCATGTGTTCAAGTTGCATACAGTTGAAGCTGCAAAAACATGTACATGGCACAACTTGGAAAAGTGTGAAACCACAGCTTTCAACCCAGAGCCTTTCGTTTGTAAAGCTGCTTGATAGGAAATACCGGTGTGGAAGCAGCAAATTGTGTTTTCATTTCATGAGAGAGATCTTTACTCACATAAATCGTTCTTACTGATAAGCTTGTCAGGTAAGACAGGCCGAGATAATTGCACAACCACTAAAATTAAATCATAGCCAAGTATATCTTCAGTTTGAAGAGGTCAGATTGCAAAAGCACGTTCTATAGAAATGTACCTATTAGTGCATGAAAAAATACTTGTGTCACATGCATGCATCACCGTCCTCATTTTCGCTGCTATTACTTGATCCCTTCATATTTTATAATATATTCACTGCACACTTTGATGCTCGAATTTTATCACAAATATTTTTAAAATATCGACCTGCATGATTCAAGGTAATGAAAGTATGATGTGCCCTGCTCCATTCATGTTGCAATCCCTGATTACTCTATTTTGTGCTGCCCCATTAGCACATTGCTACCTCCACCCCTGCCACACATTTATGACACTTCAATACAACTCTAAAACTTGCCTGCTCACGCTATTTTCATTGGGGCCATGCTTACAAGGCCTGCTGCCACTGCTGTAATACGAGAGAAAGGAATGGACGAAGCTATAATACATAGCTGTCAAGGTTTCAGGTTATGAGTGACATTTCAGCGACTATGAGTTCTCACGAGATCATGAAGCAATTTAGACGAGGTAAACATAAATAATATAAAAAATTACACCCGTTTGAGCAATGAGAAACTAAGAAGTCACAGAACTAAAGTGGGCCAACGGCAGGCAGCTAAAAACTGAGCAGAGCAGAGTCAGACTGCGTGACTGCACAGTTCTTAGAACTACAGGCAGCTCAGAATAATTGAAGCATTAATGTTATTTATTCAGAGCAGTCTTCACCCACATTGCCCCCTGGATCCTCCTTGCCACAAGCAATCAGTCAAGTCAAAGGCTGTGAGGCCCCAGCATGAAAAACACAGACCTCAGCTGTAATGTCTCCGTAGCAGACTTGTTGCTGTCACCTGTGCTCGAGTCTTGCCTACTCAGTGCTGCATGTAGTGCGGTAGTCGGACTCACTGTGCAGACATCTCGTGCAATGGTAGCAGGCTCAGTGTCACTATTATTGGGTCAATCCGCTGCTCCATGTGTGCAGCTGCCTGTTTCCCAATTGTTTCCGTCTTCCGTCTTCCGTCTTCCGTCTGGAGCTTTCGGTGCTACGTGTTCAATAAAATAACATTCATAAGTAAAATGCAAACCATAGAGCCTTTTTCTATGTATGGGCTGTTAGAATCAAATCAGAGGGGTGGCGCAGACAGTCGTGCTCAGACCGTGACTGCAAGCCTGGGCAGCCGGCCTGTGCCTTTTGAAATAACCGTGGCGCGGTGGTACTGGCATGGAAGGCAGCAGGTGAGTTGGAACAACTTTTGCAAAATTGATTCTAACAGTCCATACACAGAAAAAGGCTCTATGGTTTTCATTTTACTTACGTAGCCGGAAGGCGGAAACAATTGGGAAACAGGCAGCTGCACACATGGAAATGCAGACTGACCCCATAATAGTAACAGAAATGGGAAAAAGGGTGGGAGTATTTGGAGGAATGAAAATAAAGGAGAATACTCGTGTCACCCAAGATTCAAAAGTAAAGTGAATGTATTGTTTGGGAAATAAATTAGCCCTACCTGCGCTGGTTTCTGTATGTCTGCAGTTCAAACCCAAAACGATTCAGTCAAGTCACGCGCTCACACTGGCCGCACTGTCTCTGGGGCTGATGGCAGATTAGAACAACGTCTCTATCTGCGCCCTCTAGTGGTCTAGAAGGACCAGTGCAGCTTTCAGCAGACTGGTTTCTATCCTGTAAACATGATTTCTCCGCAACTTTTAAAGACGAAATATCTGCAAGTCTGACAGAATATGGAGGAATACAGCTCTGTGAAGAAAGAGGGAGATGTTCCTGAGTGGAATTAGAGGTTAGTTTCGATTTTCAAGAGGCATAGCAGGAAATAAACCCCTCCCAAATGAGTGTCAGCTCATGGGCCGATCAGATCGGCCTGAGCACTTTCACTTTTAACACAGGGCCGATTAGATCGGCCCGTGGCACTTCTTAGGTTAAATTAGTTGATGCAACTTTAGTATAGTAATTGTGTTTTTATTGCTGTTAAAGTGTTATGTGTTATTTGTAAATATGCGTGCTTCTGTTTATCGAATCTGCTAATGTTGATGCTATTGTTGCAATGCCCCACCCAGGGACCGAAGCAGAGAAGACGGAGCAGCGCACAAACAGAAAGGTAAGAGTGTTTTGTAATATTGCTTTTACTATGTGTTTATAATGTATGTGTATTGTAAATGTCATGTTTGTTAAATTAGTAGTTGATGCAACTTTAGTATAGTAATTGTGTTTTTTATTGTTGTTAATGTGTTATTTGTAAATATGCGTGCTTCTGTTTATGGAATCTGCTAATGTTGATGCTATTTTTGTGATGGCCCCCCACCCACCGGAGCAGAGAAGACGGAGCAGCCACGAAGAGAAAGGCAAGAGTGTTTTCTTAATATTGTTTTTACTCTGCGTTTATAATGTATATCTACTGTAAATGTTATTTTTGTTAAATTAGTTGATGCAATTTTAGTATATTAATTGTGTATTTTTATATGCTTTTAATGCGTTAATATGCGTGCTTCTGTTTATCGAATCTGCTAATGTTTATGCTATTGTTGCGATGCCCCACCCATGGACCGGAGCTAAGAAGACGGAGCAGCGCACAAACAGAAAGGTAAGAGTGTTTTGTACTATTGTTTTTACTATGTGTTTATAATGTATAGCTACTGTAAATGTTATGTTCGTTAAATTGGTTCATGCAACTTTTGTATAGTAATTGTGTTTTTCTTTGCTGTTAATGTGTTGTGTTATTTGTAAATATGCGTGCTTCTGTTTATGGAATCTGCTAATGTTGATGCTATTTTTGTGATGGCCCCCCCCGAAAGGAGCAGAGAAGACAGAGCAGCGCACGAGGATAAAGGTAATAGTGCAACTTTTGCATAGTAATTGTGTTTTTTTTATATTGGCAATGTGTTATGTGTTATTTGTAAATATGCGTGCTTTTGTTTATTGAATGTGCTAATGTTGATGATTGTTGCGATGCCCCCCCCCACTGACTGGAGCAGAGAAGACGGAGCAGCGGACGAAGAGAAAGGTAAGATTGCTTTTCTAATATTGTTTGTACTGTGCGTTTATAATGTATATCTACTGTAAATGTCATGTTTGTTAAATTAGTTGATACAACTTTAGTATAGTAATTGTGTTTTTATTGCTGTTAAAGTGTTATGTGTTATTTGTAAATATGCGTGCTTCTGTTTATCGAATCTGCTAATGTTGATGCTATTGTTGCGATGCCCCACCCAGGGACCGAAGCAGAGAAGACGGAGCAGCGCACAAACAGAAAGGTAAGAGTGTTTTGTAATATTGCTTTTACTATGTGTTTATAATGTATGTGTATTGTAAATGTCATGTTTGTTAAATTAGTAGTTGATGCAACTTTAGTATAGTAATTGTGTTTTTTATTGTTGTTAATGTGTTATTTGTAAATATGCGTGCTTCTGTTTATGGAATCTGCTAATGTTGATGCTATTTTTGTGATGGCCCCCCACCCACCGGAGCAGAGAAGACAGAGCAGCCATGAAGAGAAAGGCAAGAGTGTTTTCTTAATATTGTTTTTACTCTGCGTTTATAATGTATATCTACTGTAAATGTTATTTTTGTTAAATTAGTTGATGCAATTTTAGTATATTAATTGTGTATTTTTATATGCTTTTAATGCGTTAATATGCGCGCTTCTGTCTATCGAATCTGCTAATGTTTATGCTATTGTTGCGATGCCCCACCCATGGACGGGAGCTAAGAAGACGGAGCAGTGCACAAACAGAAAGGTAAGAGTGTTTTGTACTATTGTTTTTACTATGTGTTTATAATGTATAGCTACTGTAAATGCTATGTTCGTTAAATTGGTTCATGCAACTTTTGTATAGTAATTGTGTTTTTCTTTGCTGTTAATGTGTTGTGTTATTTGTAAATATGCGTGCTTCTGTTTATGGAATCTGCTAATGTTGATGCTATTTTTGTGATGGCCCCCCCCGAGTGGAGCAGAGAAGACAGAGCAGCGCACGAGGATAAAGGCAATAGTGCAACTTTTGCATAGTAATTGTGTTTTTTTTATATTGGCAATGTGTTATGTGTTATTTGTAAATATGCGTGCTTTTGTTTATTGAATGTGCTAATGTTGATAATTGTTGCGATGCCCCCCCCCACTGACTGGAGCAGAGAAGACGGAGCAGCGCACGAAGAGAAAGGTAAGATTGCTTTTCTAATATTGTTTGTACTGTGCGTTTATAATGTATATCTACTGTAAATGTCATGTTTGTTAAATTAGTTGATGCAACTTTAGTATAGTAATTGTGTTTTTATTGCTGTTAAAGTGTTATGTGTTATTTGTAAATATGCGTGCTTCTGTTTATCGAATCTGCTAATGTTGATGCTATTGTTGCGATGCCCCACCCACGGACCGAAGCAGAGAAGACGGAGCAGCGCACAAACAGAAAGGTAAGAGTGTTTTGTAATATTGCTTTTACTTGTGTTTATAATGTATGTGTATTGTAAATGTCATGTTTGTTAAATTAGTAGTTGATGCAACTTTAGTATAGTAATTGTGTTTTTTATTGTTGTTAATGTGTTATTTGTAAGTATGCGTGCTTCTGTTTATCGAATCTGCTAATGTTGATGCTATTTTTGTGATGGCCCCCCACCCACTGGAGCAGAGAAGACGGAGCAGCGCACAAACAGAAAGGCAAGAGTGTTTTCTTAATATTGTTTTTACTCTGCGTTTATAATGTATATCTACTGTAAATGTTATTTTTGTTAAATTAGTTGATGCAATTTTAGTATATTAATTGTGTATTTTTATATGCTTTTAATGCGTTAATATGCGTGCTTCTGTTTATCGAATCTGCTAATGTTTATGCTATTGTTGCGATGCCCCACCCACGGACCGGAGCTAAGAAGACGGAGCAGCGCACAAACAGAAAGGTAAGAGTGTTTTGTAATATTGTTTTTACTATGTGTTTATAATGTATAGTTACTGTAAATGTTATGTTCGTTAAATTGGTTCATGCAACTTTTGTATAGTAATTGTGTTTTTCTTTGCTGTTAATGTATTATGTGTTATTTGTAAATATGCGGGCTTCTGTTTATGGAATCTGCTAATGTTGATGATATTTTTGTGATGGCCCCCCCCTGAGTGGAGCAGAGAAGACAGAGCAGCGCACGAGGATAAAGGTAATAGTGCAACTTTTGCATAGTAATTGTGTTTTTTTATATTGGCAATGTGTTATGTGTTATTTGTAAATATGCGTGCTTTTGTTTATTGAATGTGCTAATGTTGATGATTGTTGCGATGCCCCCCCACTGACCGGAGCAGAGAAGACGGAGCAGCACACGAAGAGAAAGGTAAGATTGCTTTTCTAATATTGTTTGTACTGTGCGTTTATAATGTATATCTACTGTAAATGTCATGTTTGTTAAATTAGTTGATGCAACTTTAGTATAGTAATTGTGTTTTTATTGCTGTTAAAGTGTTATGTGTTATTTGTAAATATGCGTGCTTCTGTTTATCGAATCTGCTAATGCTGATGCTATTGTTGCGATGCCCCCTCCACCGACCGGATCAGAGAATACGGAGCAGCGCACGAAGAGAAAGGTAAGAGTGTTTTTCTAATATTGTTTTAGTATGTGTTTCTAATGTATATCTACTGTAAATGTTGTTAAATTGGTTTATGCAACTTTAGTATAGTAATTGTGTTTTTCGTAGGCTGTCAATGTGTTAATATGTGTGTTTCCGTTCATCGAATCTGTGAATGTTAATGCTATTGTTTCGATGCCCCCCCAACCAATTGGATCAGAGAATACGGCGCAGCGCACGAAGAAGAAGGTAAGACTGCTTTTCTAATATTGTTTTTACTCTGTGTTTATAATATATATCTACTGTAAATGTCATGTTTGTTAAATTAGTTGATGCAATTTTAGTATAGTAATTGTGTATTTTTATATGCTGTCAATGTGTTAATATGCGTGCTTACGTTTATTGAATCTACCAATGTTGATGTTATTGTTCCGATGCCCTACCCACGGACCGGATTAGAGAGTACGGAGCAGCGCACAAAGCGAAAGGTAAGAGTGTTTTTCTAATATTGTTTTTACTATGTTTTTAGAATGTATATCTACTGTAAATGTTATGTGTGGTAAATTGTTTGATGCAACTTTAGTATAGTAATTGTGTTTTTTATATGTTGCTAATGTGTTATATGTTATTTGTAAATATGCGTGCTTCTGGTCATCAAATTTACTAATGCTGATGCTATTGTTGCGATGCCCTCCCCCCCCACCGACCGGATCCGAGAATACGGAGCAGCGCACGAAGAAAAAGGTAAGACTGCTTTTCTAATATTGTTTTAGTATGTGTTTCTAATGTATATCTACTGTAAATGTTACGTTTGTTAAATTGATTGATGCAACTTTAGTATAGTAATTGTGTTTTTCGTATGCTGTAAATGTGTTAATATGTGTGCTTCCGTTTATCGAATCTGTCAATGTTAATGCTATTGTTGCGATGTCCCCCCCAACTGACCGGATCAGAGAATACGGAGTAGCGTACGAACAAAAAGGTAAGACTGCTTTTCTAATATTGTTTTTACTATGTGTTTATAATGTATATCTATTGTAATTGTTATGTTTGCTAAATTAGTTGATGTAACTTTAGTATATTAATTGTGTATTTTAATATGTTGTTAATCCGTTAATATGTGTGCTTTTGTTTATCGAATCTGCTAATGTTGTTGCTATTGTTGCGATGCCCTCCCCCCCCACCGACCGGAGCTGAAAAAACGGAGCAGCGCATGAAGAGAAAGGTAAGACTGCTTTTCTAATATTGTTTTTACTATGTTTTTAGAATGTATATGTACTGTAAATGTCATGTTTGTTAAATTGGTTAATGCAACTTTAATATAGTAATTGTGTTTTTGATATGTTGTCGATGTGTTATGTGTTATTTGTAAATATGCGTGCTTGTGTTTATCAAATCTGCTAATGCTGATGCTATTGTTACGATGCCCCCTCCACCGACTGGATCAGAGAATACGGAGCAGCATACAAAGATAAAGGTAAGAGTGTTTTCCTAATATGGTTTTAGTATGTGTTTTTAATGTATATCTACTGTAAATGTTATGTTTGTTAAATTGGTTGATGCAACTTTAGTATAATAATTGTGTTTTTTGTATGCTGTCAATGTGTTAATATGCGTGCTTCCGTTTATTGAATCTGTGAATGCTAATGCTATTGTTGCAATGCCCCCCCAACCAATTGGATCAGAGAATACGGAGCAGCGCACGAAGAAACAGGTAAGACTGCTTTTTTAATATTGTTTTTACTTTGTATTTATAATGTATGTCTACTGTAAATGTTCTACTGTGTGCCCTTAATGTATATTGGTATAACATTTTTTTACAATAAAAAGCGGCAATGTAATTATTGCTTTATAGTATTATTTGTAATGTTACACGAAACCGGAGCAGAGATGAGTTAGAAGCGTAGAGAGAGAAAGGTAATAGTTTTTTTTGGGTGGCACTTATTGTATGTTTTTTGTATGTGTTATTTATATATAGGTCCTTTGTGATTACCCCCCACCAACTGGAGCAGAGAAGAGGCAGGAGTGCATAAGAAAAAAAAGTAAGTGTGGTTTTGTAGTTTTAGTTTTGCTGTGTAGTGTTACTGTATATCTGTTGTAAATGTTTTTGCTATAAAATGTATTAATGTGAATATTTACTTATAATAAATATTGCTTGTGCTCTGTGTTGTTAATGTGAATGTTAGTACATGTTTTTCTTTTAAAACTTATTTACACACTTATTTATTTACAGTATTACTGTGATGCCCCTTCCTCTACAGACTGGAGCAGACATATGGGAGCAGCGCATGAAGAGGAAGATAAGAGTGTTTTTTTAAAATACTATGTGTATTTTATGTTGGTAATTAATACTTGTGCTAAATGTATTGGAGCGTTTTGTTAGTATATTGTTTTTACTATGTGCTGTTGTTTAATGTGCCTTTAGCGCGTTTTCTTATGGGTAGTTTGCATATAAGTTACTAAGTTTTATTTTAGTTTGCGCTGCTGTTTAAAATGTTATTTTAATTAGAAATATAGCGTTGCGAGTAAAGTAGTGATATTTGTATAGGTAAAAGAAATGTATTTATTTGTTTGAGGAAATAGTAAAATGTAATGTTGTGTTTGGTAGGAGATGTTAGTGGGTAGTGGATATTGGTTTACAGGAAGTAAAGCGGTGCAGTGTGGTTAGGGGAGTGGCGTACATAGTTTTAACCGGAAGTGAAATGTAGGCGGCAGGCGACATTGTAATGGAGGGTAGCGGAGAGGAAAATGTGCGTACAAAATAGCTGTGTGGGGGGGTGGCGGCAACAAAGATTTAAAATAGGTAATGTAAAGCTGCTACGTGGAGAAAGGCTCTGTGTGTGTAACTAATATGTATGTGTGTTGTGTAAGGTTTTTCGCGTGTTGTGCGTATTTTAGGTAACGTATTGTACGGAATTTTATGTGTGGCAATGTTACTGTTACAGTCGATTGTGTACGTTGTGAGATAGGGGGTAGTATTTGGTAGGTGCTGCTA
This sequence comes from Calotriton arnoldi, assembly GCA_963921515.1. NCBI lineage: Eukaryota > Metazoa > Chordata > Amphibia > Caudata > Salamandridae > Calotriton > Calotriton arnoldi. The sequence goes on along the minus strand of CAWUFW010000342.1, from coordinate 4,694,570 downwards.
CAGGATTGTGAATGTTGCGGTATAGGAAGTTAGGCGATGTAGCTTTGTTAGGGGAGTGGTGTAAATAGCTTGAACCGGAAGAGAAATTCAGGCTTTAACCGGAAGAGAAATGTAGGTGGCAGACATTGTAATGGAGGGTAGCGGAGGGGATGTTAGGAGTACTAAGAGCAGCAAAAAGCGTTATAGCTTGGCGAGATATATTTGTTGCAGGTTTGTTTTTTACAGTTTAGTTTAAGGGGACGCAAGCTTTGGAAAAGTGGAATATGTCGTGTATTTTTGGCGGTGAGAAAAGGCATAGCAAGGGAGTAACTGCGTTTGTAAAATTGTGGAGTGAGAACTATGTGACACTATGTTGCTTGGGTTTTTGTTGTTTGGGGGCTAATTGTGGCAGTACACTTTGTAAGTGTGGTTATTTATAGACGGTATTGGAGAGAATATTGGGGGTGTAGAAAAAAGCGAGAGGAGGGACAGTTTTTGGTAGGCGATATTTGCGGAAGGTTTGTTTTTTGCTGCTTGACAAAAGGGTATGTAGTGTTAGAGAAAGAAAGAAATGTTTAGTATACGTGTGTAGATAAAAAGGAAAACGTTAATGAGGAAAAAGAAACAGTATTTAGTGGCGTAGTATAAGAGTTATTTTGTGTTGTCATTAGTGGGCTGTGGTGCTAGTGCTGCGTAACGGTGAGGCGTGGGGGAAGGGGTAGGGGTGGTGGTGGATGCTTAGTAAAATATGTTATAAGTACCAATGGAGGTAAGCAAAAAAAAAAAAACTAAAACTAATTCCTATGCGTGTGCTGCAGCGTATTTGCTGATGCAGCGCACACAATGGAATATGTTTTTTTTTTTTTGTATACTTGGATGCATGTTGTGATTGGCTACTGTTCCCTATTGTACTGTTCCCCCGCTATGTTGCAATTTGCTACTTTTCCGTATGGTACTGTTCCCCCGCCTGTGTTTACCATTCTATGGCATTCCCACCAGAGGGTGCTTTTGGTGTTAAAGGTGCGCAAAGAATAGAGAGCAATTGAGCCAAAAAAGGGCTAACTATTTTAATCTAGCAAAGATTGTATCTGAAAATTAGTAGAACTAAAGCGTGAGAAAAACTGGGTGAAAAATATGCTTGGAGAATAAAAAAAGAGGCACTTTATCGTACGAATAAAGACTGTTTAGCATATGCACCAAATGTGGCATTAAACGTTGCACCGCGCAAGAAACGAAAATGTAGCTGCAATTTACAAACATGGGGACTCCATAAAATTAGTAGCATATAGAAAGAGCACATTTGCTTAGTGGAATACTATACAAGTTTTTGTCTAATATAATAGGAGCTAAGTTGTAGGGTATAGTACATTGCTTCTTTTCGATGTTGTAATAAGGTGCTTATATATACAAATCATGTAATTTAATTTACACGCAGTAAGTAATAACTATGCAAGGGATGAAAGCATTATTTACTGTGTGTAGCAGTTACACATGTATCCTTTCATTTGCCTTTGTTTAATTAATACAATTGTTTAAATAAGTTAAATATGTTTTGTTTGTAATGTACTTACCAGAGCTGTAATATTGTTGATAGTAAGCTGGTTGAAAAATGTTTTTGGGACAGGTACGGTAGTATTCCCAGCTAGGAGCTGTTGTGTTCTGTGGATACAATAAATTAATAGTATTAAAACATAGAAAGCGAAAGGGAAACTTACGTATAGTATTTCAATTGTTTGCTTAATTTATAAGTGCAAATCGCTGTTTGTATTGAGAAATACGTAAAATATATAATAGTATTTTTTGTTAGCTAATAGAAGGGGGAAAGTAAATGGAAATAAAGTATGTAATAGGTATTTTAAATTGTATCGTAAAAGTGGAAATGTACTTACCGAAAATGTAAGACTGGCAACCGTAGAAGTACACAGATATGTGTATAGGAACAGCAAGGAGGGAGCGTTTTCCAGGAACAGTAAGGAGGCAGTGTTTGCAACAGTTTAAATAAGGTGAAAGGCAATGAATTGTAAAGGAAGTTGAACGCTAAGACAGGTTTATTGGTAGTGCCCTAAAAGTGGAGATAACCTGGAGATAGAGAATGTGCAAATTGGTGAGGGGGGGAAGGTTTTGCAGTAAGGCGTTGATTGCAGTGGTTTCAGTTTTGCTTTAGCCACCTGGTAATGTTGACTGTTGGGGTATTTGTCGTTTTTTTTTTTTTGTACTAAATAATATGACATGAACAGTGTGTATGTGGGTAGATGTATATTATGTAAATGCCCCTATTTTTGGGAGAATATTTTGTTAGGTGTTGTTATATTAAGTGTTGCATAAAAGATAATGTTGTTTATAGCCTAAATAATGTATAGTTGTTGAGGCTACATGTGTGCGTAAGTTGTAGCATGCTTTATAGTGCAGTAGGAATGGGAACACATTATTACTGAAGCATAACAGGAAAGCAGCGTTTGGTATGTAAGTGGTTCGTTAAAAGCAGATAATGTTTTGCAGGATAATATTTTTAAGTGGTATTTTTCCTTACAAGTTTTATGCAACTGGTAGATTAAGAATGATATATATTTATTTTTTGGGAAAATCTGTTTGTTTAGTTGTATAAGCTGAAGGAAGATGTTTTTAATATTTGTATTCTGTTATTGTTTTATTTGTTTTTAAGTAGGTAATATGTAATATTGATTTAAAGGGATAGGTAGTGTAAGTAAAAGGATTGTGTGGAGTGGAGAGAAGCTAGTATTAAAAGTGGAGGGATGGGATGTAGTAAAGAGTATTAGTTTTATCAGAATAGAAATAGTGTAGATTAAAAGGAAGTGGTAGTGTGAGCAGAAGGATTTTTTGGAGCAATGAGTGCTGGTAGTGTGAGTAGAGGGATAGTATGGAATGAAGAGTGTTAATACTGTGAGGGAATTAATAGTATAGAATGAAGAGCTGTTTGTGCTGTGAGTAGATGGATGACATGTATGATAGAGAAATTGATAGTTTGAGTAGAGGAATGGGATATAATGAGAGGAGTTGGAACTGTGAAGAAAGGGATAGTATGTAGTGAAGAGTGTTGGCATTGTGAGTAGAAGTATGGTATAAAGTGAGTAAGAGTATGTACTGTGAGGCAAAGTATGTAATACAGTGAGGGGTGCTAGTTATGTGTAGAAAGAGATGGAATAGTATAAATGTAAGAGATGTAATAAATAAAAGCGCGCATATTGCTAAATAACTTAAAGTATATCTGCAGCGTCATATAAGAGGGAATATTGTAAATAAATAGGCACAATACTCTGAGTTTTTAGTCAATCTGCAAGTTGCAGTATCTTAATGTGAATTAAATATAAACGTGTAGCTTGAGCAGTTTGGGCTTATTTGTGCACAGCACCTAGGAGTGGGTGAGGGCAAAGAAGCCCAAAAAACATTTCTAAGCTTTTGCCTGCAAAAAGGGGCAGTGTGTGTAAAGTATGTCTATATGTGTTGTGTAGATTTTTTGCGTGTTTGTCTGTTTATTCTGCTTAAAGCTTTAGAATGTATTTTATACGTTATAATGCTGGTAGCAAATGTGGTTTTTTAGCTTTCTAAGAAAGCAGTTACTCCAGTTACTGGAAGGGTATTTTAATAATAGCAGCAACATTGGCAGATTGAGTAAACAAAAGCACGCATATTGACAAATAACAGAAAACATATTGACAGCATAAGAAAATACACAATTAGTATACTAAAGTTGCATCAACTAATTTAACAAACATGACATTTACAGTAGATATACATTATAAAGACAGAGGAAAAACAATATTAGAAAAGCACTCTTACCTTTCTTTTCGTGCGCTGTTCCTACTTTTCTGCTTTAATTAGTGGGAGGCTATCACAAGAATAGCATCAACATTAGCAGATTCGATAAACAGAAGCACGCATATTTACAAATAACACATAACACATTGACAGCAATGAAAAACACAATTACTATACTAAAGTTGCATTAACCAAGTTAACAAACATGATATTTACAGTAGATATACATTATAAACACAGAGTACAAACAATAACAGAAATGCACTTTTACGTTTTCCTTTCTGTGCTGCTCTGTTTTTTGGTGCTACAGTTGGTGAGAGGGGCCATTGCAACAGTAGCATCAATATTTATCAATTTGGTAAATAAAAAAACGTATAGTGATAAATGCAATAAAATAGGTAATATTGGGAAAAAATAATTATATTTTTAGGCGTATTCCAAATATGGCATTGTAATGTATTTGATATATTGTAATGTGAATAGCGCAGAGTATTTTGCGCGTTGTGAGGCAGCTGTTTGTAGCATATTTTAGGATATATTGAGTGTGTATGTTTATGTATGTACAGTACATATGAGTGGGAGGGCTGAGGAAGAACGCTAAAAGTTATGTAGAAAGTTTTGTTTGTAATTAGGAGCTAGTGTGTGTAAGCAATACTTATATGTGTAGTGTGTTTTTTTTGTTAATGCTGTTGTGTGCATGTTAATTAAGATCTAACGTATTTGTGTAAGTTTAATGTAGGTGGTGCAGTCTAATTTGTGCTTTATAAAGCTGGTAGTTGTAGTGTGTTTTTTTTGTATTTAGTGTGTATTTGTAGTATACGTAGTGTATGTATTAGTTTGTAGGAGATTTGGGGACGGGGAGGTAAAAAACAACTGTAAAATAGTAAAAACTATTTAAAAGCTGTTGTGTGAAAAAAGGGGTAGTGTATGTAAGTAATATGTGTGTGGTATGTATAGTGTAAAGGTGAATGTTAAGGAAGAAGACTAAGTTATTGCAAAGTTTTTGTAGAGAAGGGCGCATTGTGTGTAATGAATATGTATGTGTTATATGGGATGTGTATGTGATTTTTGTATGTGTATTTGAGATGAAGTTTTGGAACAGCTAATGTATGTGGTAGAATAAAAGGGGTAAGTTGTGGTGGTATGAATACAAGAGAGGTTGTTATGGTAAGCAGATAGATGGTATGGAATAGAAGTGGTAGGTATAGTGAGTATACGTATGGTTTCTAATAAATAGAGTTTGATAGTAAAAAAAGGCAGATGACTTGTAGCAAAACCAGTGTTTATTAATGTGAGTAAAGAGGTGTAATGTACGGACAGTAGTAGGTATTTTAAGTATAGTGTTGATATGGATTAAAGAGGGGTAGGTAGTGTAGAATAACTAAACAAACAGAGCTTCCCAAATTTTAAATATATCCTCCGTAATGTAGGAATTGTATAATAATAATGATGCATTATGAGGAGGTATGGTATAATAGTATATAGTTTACGCTTTGTGTTTTAGTACTACCATGTAGGAAAAGCAATAGGTTATTTTATGGCCAATAGTTAAGTTTTTATGTTTAATTTTTATAGTTATTTATGTAGGATGAATTATGATAACAAAATTAGGAAGCAAACGATGACACACTTAGTATATAAGTGGTTAGAGTGTACTAGGGATTATATTTGGTTAAAAGGAAAAAGCTATAAGGATGGTTTTTCAATAATAGCAAGTTGAAACAAGGTAGTTACTAATAATAGTATATTTTGTATGCTCCAATGTTTAATTTCTTGAGGTACGTTAAGCAATAATAATATATATTTAAGCAATAATAATATATATTTTAGAGAATTTATAAGTAACTTTTACATTTACACTAATTTTTCCTTTAAACTGAACATTCACACAACTGCAGTACACATAGTGTTCTACATAATAAGTGCTCCCACGTCTCCGTAGGTTGCAGCATGCCCCGTTTTGACGCAAGAACGGGAAGACCCCAATGATGAAGCATGACATCAAATGAGCGTTTGGTGTGTGAGGGGTATTTTAAAAACGCAAAGGGGTCGATTCCGATTCGGGCCGGAAAAAGCACCGACCGACTCGGAGCCGGAATTAATTCCGACCGACACGTACCTGTGGCGCCCGACACGCCAAGTACGATGCAAAGCGTGCAAAATCCGACCGACACGTACTGAACCCAAGCCGAACGACCGAGCCGCACGGAAAACAGCAATCCGGCCGGAAAAACACGCGAATCGAACCGACCGACAAGCACCCGGAACAAATCCGACCGAAACGTACCCGCGAACTCCAAACCGCAAAGTACGATGCAAGGCGCGAAAACCACGACCGAGTCGTACGGAGGACAAGCCGTACGACCGACACGCATACAAAACTGCGAGCCGAAGTAACACAAAACACCGCGACCGACGCGTAGGCAGCATAGAAAACTGCACAAACACAGCGTGAACGAAACGGAGAAGACCGTACGAGACAACTGCAGGGTCCGACTCGGTCACAAGAACGTTTCCAACATGCACAGAAAGTACTAAGGAAAAATACACAAAAAAAGGCCAAACAAGCAATTACAAAGCCAATAAATACTGGGGGGTGGGGACAGAGAACAAAGACACACCCACAACTCCACACATATAAAGGACACAAATCCCAACCATGATCCTTTGCAAATGCTATTCACCTGCCAGCACTCAACAGACAGCAACCACACACCCACAGCTCATCCCTCACACAAGCCACACACCATCAGCACACCAACAAATAGCTACCTCACATACACCCAGCAAAACACACACTCACACACCTTCACCTGCACACCAACACACACATTACTCACCATCACCACCCATCACCATGCCCCCAAAGAAGAATCACAAGTTCCTAGATTGTGAATTGGAAGTCCTGGTAGACGAGATCCTCAGGGTAGAGCCACAGCTGTTTGGCGCACTGGTCCAACAGACACCCATCTCCCAGAAAACAAAGATGTGGGAGAGGATCATCAACAGGGTGAACGCACAATCACCATGTCTGCGCACAAAGACTGACATCCAGAACAGGTGGTATGACGTGCGCAGGAGGGTACGGGAGCTGCTGAAGAAGGACTATCTCCTGAGCCAATACACCGGCAGTGGCCCTCCTGCCAAGCCAGTATACCTCAGGCCCTGGGAGGAGAAGGTGCGGGCCATCCTTCCGCCAGTGAGCGTCTATGGACTAGAAAACATCCCAGAGCCTGGTGAGTACACAACAAATGTACACAATATTCTGCCACAATACACACACACATCACTGTCAAGGGGAGAGTCAAACCATGCACTCTTAGCAATTACACAGCTACCAGAACAGAATAATCCCAAAATGTGTATGTCAGTCAGATAAACACAACACATGCCATCTCAAAGTTACATTTAACCGTGTCATCACATGTACAAACACAACTACAACTACAGCTAGGCAGTGGCACAAATATAACAAACAAACACATCCAGACATGTAGCCACCACTACAACACCAACACACAGTGAAGACCACTGAAAGAAAGGAATTCTGTGTATGCTGGGCAAGTCAGTGTAGCCAATAGCATCATGGGAGTCGTAGTCACAGATATTGCTCACCCCCACAACTGTCCCATCAACACCACCATGAACCATGCGCACATCACAGGGAGTGGAAAAGGGCTCACAAGATGGCTGACACTGGCTACTGCTGTGGGGAGCACAAGGCCCTGCTGGCAACTGTGCAACAACCAACAGCAGGACACCACTGACTGACATCCTGAAAGACAACTTCCACTCCCTGCAATGCAAGCACGTTCCATGGTGGGATATCTGGCTGGGTGGGAAGGAGGACTTGCAGTACTGACCATAGTCACAAGCACCTCCCCTCACACACCCCTCAACACAAACTCCACATAACCCACCTGGGAGAATGCAATGCCCCACATCCTAACTCAAGATCCCACAAAGAACCACCACCCTGGGTTATGTTGTGTGAAGCACAGGGACACTCTTGGGACTTTTAGCCAAACAACTGCCAGGACAACACTCCCAGCCATCCTGTCAGCACAGGCAGCCCACCCCACAGGGAAGCAGAGTCAAAAGGAAGGAAGCATGGGCATGCTGGGAAGGGGGGTGGAGGCAATAGCATGATGGGAGTCGTAGTCACAGCTCAACATCCCCCACCACATGGCCCAGCAAGCTCACACTCACGCATGCACATCCCACAGAGAGTGGAAAGGCCCATCAAAGATGTCTGACACTGGTGCTGTGTCGTGGGGAGCACAAGGGCATGCTGGGAACTGCACACCAACCAACAGCAGGACACCACTGTCAGCCATCTTGCCATTGCTCTCACACCCACACACACTGAACTCCCCACAAAAGCAAGTAAGTATGGGAATGCTGGGAAGTGGGGTGGAGGCAATAGCATGATGGGAGTCATAGTCACAGACATAGCTCACCCCCACAACTGTCCCATCAACACCACCCTGAACCATGCTCACATCACAGGGAGTGGAAAACAACTGACAAGATGGCTGACACTGGCAACTGCTGTGGGGAGCACAAGGCCCCGCTGGCAACTGTGCAACAACCAACAGCAGGACACCACTGACTGACATCCTGAAAGACAACTTCCACTCCCTGCAATGCAAGCACGTTCCATGGTGGGATATCTGGCTGGGTGGGAAGGAGGACTTGCAGCACTGACCATAGTCACAAGCACCTCCCCTCACACACCCCCTCAACACAAACTCCACATAACCCACCTGGGAGAATGCAATGCCTCACATCCTAACTCAAGAGCCCACAAAGAACCACCACCCTGGGTTATGTTGTGTGAAGCACAGGGACACTCTTGGGACTTTCAGCCAAACAACTGCCATGACAACACTCCCAGCCATCCTGTCAGCACAGGCAGCCCACCCCACAGGGAAGCAGAGTCAAAAGGAAGGAAGCATGGGCATGCTGGGAAGGGGGTGGAGGCAATAGCATGATGGGAGTAGTAGGCACAGATATTGCTCAGCCTCACAACTGGCCCATCAACACCACCCACAACCATGCTCACATCACAGGGAGTGGAAAAGGACTCACAAGATGGCTGACACTGGCTACTGCTGTGGGGAGCACAAGGCCCTGCTGGCAACTGTGCAACAACCAACAGCAGGACACCACTGACTGACATCCTGAAAGACAACTTTCACTCCCTGCAATGCAAGCACGTTCCATGGTGGGATATCTGGCTGGGTGGGAAGGAGGACTTGCAGCACTGACCATAGTCACAAGCACCTCCCCTCACACACCCCCTCAACACAAACTCCACATAACCGACCTGGGAGAATGCAATGCCCCACATCGTAACTCAAGATCCCACAAAGAACCACCACCCTGGGTTATGTTGTGTGAAGCACAGGGACACTCTTGGGACTTTTAGCCAAACAACTGCCAGGACAACACTCCCAGCCATCCTGTCAGCACAGGCAGCCCACCCCACAGGGAAGCAGAGTCAAAAGGAAGGAAGCATGGGCATGCTGGGAAGGGGGTGGAGGCAATAGCATGATGGGAGTCGTAGTCACAGCTCAACATCCCCCAGCACATGGCCCAGCAAGCTCACACTCACGCATGCACATCCCACAGAGAGTGGAAAGGCCCATCAAAGATGTCTGACACTGGTGCTGTGTCGTGGGGAGCACAAGGGCATGCTGGGAACTGCACACCAACCAACAGCAGGACACCACTGTCAGCCATCTTGCCATTGCTCTCACACCCACACACACTGAACTCCCCACAAAAGCAAGTAAGTATGGGAATGCTGGGAAGTGGGGTGGAGGCAATAGCATGATGGGAGTCATAGTCACAGACATAGCTCACCCCCACAACTGTCCCATCAACACCACCCTGAACCATGCTCACATCACAGGGAGTGGAAAACAACTGACAAGATGGCTGACACTGGCAACTGCTGTGGGGAGCACAAGGCCCCGCTGGCAACTGTGCAACAACCAACAGCAGGACACCACTGACTGACATCCTGAAAGACAACTTTCACTCCCTGCAATGCAAGCACAGTCCATGGTGGGATAACTGACTGGCTGGGTGGGAAGGAGGGCCGGCTGTCAACCAAATACAACCAATGCAGACCATGTTCACACCCCAACAAATACATAGAAATGCCCAAATAATGCAGGACAATGTGCTACACCAATATCAACCCCTGACTGTGACAACTTAGGACAATGCAATGTACAGGCCCGCACCCAGAGGCACAGTCACAACTGTCAGGTGTGTCAACCATTGATGCCTGCAGAAACATAACATACATTGTGTGTGTCTCCCAAAAACAGGTGATGATGGGGACACAGCAGCAGACGCTGAGGAGTCCCAGTCCCAGGCTCAAGAGGATACGGAGCTCACTGGTGTCGAACAGCCTCTGCCCTCCTCGGATGAAGAAGACCAACCTGGCACCTCCGGTGCAAGTCACCATGCAGCACCAGCAGGACCACCAGCTGCAGCACCAGCAGGACCACCAGCTGCACCCCCTGCACCCACCCCTCCAACGACTGTCACCACAAATACCATCCCTGCCGACATGGACAGAACAAGGAGCACCACCAGCACAGGGACCCTGGACCAACGTGGGGCCATGGACACCACCACCACCACCAACCCCCAAGGGGGACCAGGGTCATCTGTGCGTGCCACTGCACGCACTGCACATGTCGGCAGGGGTGGTGGGAGGGGTGGGAGACAGAGGTCGCTGCTTGCAGAGGTGTCTGGTGTGCATGATGACCCACAACTGGCACGCATAGCTGATGCGTACCAGTCCAGCACCGGAGATCTCAGCCAGGTAGTGGGGCTCCTCAGGGACATGAAACAGCAGCAGGCTGCCCATCATGCCCGCTTGGACTCACACATGTACCGCGTGGAGTCCAAGTGGGACACACTGCAAGAGATGATGGCGGTGCATAGGGACATATTACAATGCCTCCGCCAGATGAACAGCAACCAGTCTACACCTCCCTGTGTGCCAACAACATCTGGTGCTGAACAAACTGCAACTGCCACAGGGAGGGAGGATGACTCTGGCGGAGAGTCCCCTGCACCGCAGCAGCCTGTACTTGAGGGGCCCCCTCAAAGAAGAGGGGTCGTCCGAGGAGGGGCAAGTGAGAGGCCGATGGCCAAGTGCAACCCCCAGGAAGCCTGAACCTGTTCTGGATGTTCACCTTTGTGCACAAACTGTTCACCCTGTTGACGGCAACACAACTCCCACACATGACATGGGGAGTACAAGTTGGACCAATGTCTCAGACAACTGTGGCCCCGATATTGGGGATTTTGTCTACCAGGACTTTCAATTCACCTAGGAACTTCTGCTTGCAATATAAATGTACAGCACTAACCATCCTATGCACTATTCACACAAATGTATCACAATAAACACACTAATACACCATACTTGCCTCTGTTGTGATTCCAACGTGGGTGCTGTCATGGGGATGATGAACTGCAAAATTACACTGTGTATGCGAACTGCAACAGCAAGTACAACACAGGCATGTGAGTAATGGCAACGTGACACATATGAGGGAGACACACCACCAGGGCTACACAACACATACACACCTAGGCCATCTGACTCATTGCCTACACTGATGTTGCCAGGAAAGACGGTGCAATGCACAGACACCACACCTATTCCCAGTTGTAGTCAAGTAGCCCACAGGTGCAGTAAGCAAATGGCAGTCAAATGTGTGACCACAGACAACGCACATCACAAAGTGAAGCACAGGTTTATTACACAGTTGCAACATGTCGTAACCACTACAGATGCAAGGTAATCCCACCTGGCAGCGGGCACACAGTCAACAACTGTAGAAGGAAGGAAGTCCATGGGTGTGGCGCACATCACCTGTAGGGACACAACAGCTACCACCCTGGAAGTACAATGACGTCGTCGGTGGACACAGTTGACCAAACGAATCTGAAAGTACCCTGTGAAGGACAGAAATGACACACAGTCAAAAGCAATGGAGAACAGGACAGAACAGCAAAACTCATGCACAATACATGTTACAAGATACCCACCCAGAACCAAGTTAGCATGTCAACACTGTTGGGGAGTACAGACTACCTGTAAGCACACATCGCTACACACATCCAGTCAAGTAGCCCATGGACACACTCTAACAGCACCAGAGCACCACCTACACATATCATGCCAACTCACATCATTGACATGACACCTCAGGATACTCACATTCAGCTAAAGAAGTTGGTGATGAGCTGTGTGCGGACATCACCATCATCATCATCATCACTGGCATCGTGGTCCAGGCCAGGATCCTCCACAGGTGGCGGATGTTGGTCATTGTCATCCTGGATGAGAGGCAACTCCTTCCGCACTGCCAGGTTGTGGAGCATGCAGCAGACGATGATAATCTTGCACACCTTCGCTGGGGCATATGGGAGGGACCCTCCTGTCTTGTCGAGGCAGCGGAAGCGGCTCTTCAGGAGACCAAATGTCCGCTCAATCACTCTCCTGGTCCGACCATGTGCCTCATTGTAGCGCATCTGGGCTGGTGTCACAGGGTTCCTGAGGGGTGTCAGCAACCATGGCATGTTGGGGTATCCCGAGTCACCTACGGACAGACAAATGCACATTAGCTGACTTGGAAAAGTGGGCGGAATACTACAGATCAGATCACACACAATGGCACAAAGTCAGTACACACCGACAAGCCAGGCACACTGGTTCTGCATCTGTGCCATCATCCTGGGGATGCGACTACTCCTTATCACAAAGGCATCGTGTGCTGAACCAGGGAAACGGGCACACACGTGTGAGATGGTCATATCTGCAAGACACACCACCAGTGCATTGACCGAGTGGTAGTGCTTGCGGTTACGGTAGGCCTGCTCCTGGGCCTGTGGTGGTACCAAAGCCACATGTGTCCCATCAATGGAGCCAATGACATGTGGCATCCTCCCCAGGGCATAGAAGTCACTCTTCACGTCAGTGAGTCGTTGCAGTCTAGGGAAATAGATGTACCGGTTCAGGTATAGCAACATTGCCTCCAAAACATCGCGGAGCACACGGCTGAACATGGTCTGTGACATCCCACCAGCAGTCGCCACAGTATGTTGAAAGGTACCGGTGGCAAAGAAGTGTAGGGCTGCCATCACCTTCACCTTGGGGGTCAGCGCTGTAGGATACGGCCGGCCAGGCTGCAACTGTGGGGCCAACTGCACTGCCAAATCCTCAATCAGCTGCCTGGTGAAGCGGTACCGTCGGATGCTGTCCCGTTCCACCATCGTTGCCAGGTCTGGGAATGGTCTATGGACAGCAGGAGCCCTGCAGTGCAGAGGAGAAGAAAGCAAGATTGTCAGTCACCCCACATATGCGGCATTGAACACACTCAATATCACATCATACATCATTATGAGGCACAACTACATGAAGTGTGCAGTTCCGTAAGGACATGTATGGTACATACATGGCCAACATCTGTCATCACGGTTCAACAAGTTGCATCAATAAGTCCCAGGTTGGCCCATTGGATATCATGAGGCCGTGTCACAGTTCCCATCTCCTGCTGCCATGTCACAATCACCCCCCACAGTGACATGTGAGGACAGATGTGCCCCAGGCATCACAGCTCAACGACAGGTACATTCCCAGGGACCCTGTATTGCCACATGGACACTGGCATTACATGGAGTATCATGTATACACCACAGCAAAACAACCATGACCCCCACAGGTAGTGGTTCCACTTGCCTCTGCAGGACAGACATGGACGTCTGTGACACACACACGCACAACATCAAAGTCCATGCACACACAACGTGGATGTGGAGACTGTCTCCCATTGTGCACATGAAATCAGAGACATTGTAAACACTACATGCACACAGACTGTGGAGGACCATCACTATAGTGCCACTGGGTCACCCTGGCTCAAACATACCGTCCCACATGGGACTCACGGGGTATGTGACATGACATACACATACACCACCGTGAAATGTGACCATGGCACATGCACAGATATGAACAGTTGCACATCACAGTGGTCATGTACACGTAACACCCGGATCCTGTCCCCATGAACACGTGCACAGCCTGTGGGTGGCTGCCCCCAGGTGACACCCACAGGACAACATGTACACCAACATACACACAATAGGAAATGCAGCCTTACATGCCTTATGATACAGTTTGGACAGGCTGTGGTGTTGTAGGTGTGCCCCTCACTCCCTGGGAGCTCTCTGTGGCTGGCATATGTTCATCTGAGACAGGCATGGTGACATATGCCAGTCACTTGTACAGGGATGCGTTGAACAGCAATGGATCGATCGGTGCGCCCGACCGGCCCATTGCATTCAATGTGTGCGGGTACGCGTTGTACCCCTGTACGCGTTGTACCGCAATGGACCGATCGGTGCGCCCGGCCGGCCCATTGCATTCAATGTGTGCGGGTACGCGTTGTACCCCTGTACGTGTTGTACCGCAATGGACCGATCGGTGCGCCCGGCCGGCCATTTGCATTCAATGTGTGCGGGTACGCGTTGTACCCCTGTACGCGTTGTACCGCAATGGACCGATCGGTGCGCCCGGCCGGCCCATTGCATTCAATGTGCGGGTACGCGTTGTACCCTGTACGCGTTGTACCGCAATGGAGCGATCGGTGCACCCGGCCGGCCCATTGCATTCAATGTGTGCGGGTATGCGTTGTACCCCTGTACGCGTTGTACCGCAATGGACCGATCGGTGCACCCGGCCGGCCCATTGCATTCAATGTGCGGGTACGCGTTGTACCCCTGTACGCGTTGTACCGCAATGGACCGATCGGTGCACCCGGCCAGCCCATTGCATTCAATGTGTGCGGGTACGCGTTGTACCCCTGTACGCGTTGTACCGCAATGGACCGATCGGTGCACCCGGCCGGCCCATTGCATTCAATGTGTGCGGGTATGCGTTGTACCCCTGTACGCGTTGTACCGCAATGGACCGATCGGTGCACCCGGCCGGCCCATTGCATTCAATGTGTGCGGGTACGCGTTGTACCCCTGTACGCGTTGTACCGCAATGGCCCGATCGGTGCACCCGGCCGGCCCATTGCATTCAATGTGTGCGGGTACGCGTTGTACCCCTGTACGCGTTGAACAGCAATGGACCGATCGGTGCGCACCCATTGTCAATGGCCTAGCCTGGCAACGGACGCGTTTTCGAAATTCGAACGAGTCGGTTGCTGGAAATTCAGTTGGTCACCCACAACAATGTTGCAAAATCATGTATGTCATGAAGTTGAAGATTTGAAGGATGCTGTGGGCATGTATTGGTGCTGCTATTCCATGGATTGGCCAGATTCAGAAGATGCAAACGACTTGGACCTATCACTTTGGACACATGGGACAGTATCTGCCTCTGCAGCACATATATATTGCTGGCTGTTCCCCTGAGAGCTCACTTGCCTGCACTACATGCTCCAGGACGACATCTGCCACTGCACTGCTGCTGTCTCTGCCCCCTCTGGACCCTGCAATGGCACGTACTGTGGAGAGAGCCCCAGCCTTCAGCCTTGAGGAGAACCAGGCCCTGCTGGACAGCCTACTTCCACAGTACAGCAAGCTGTATGGGACACCAGGGGAGCAGGTGAGTGTTCTGTGCACTGCCTTTCTGAGTGTGCATTTTGTCTGACTAGCAAGGCTGAAAGTCTGCACGCCACTGGCTAGCAGGCTCACTGAGTAGTTGTCACCCCCCATAGTGTGTAGTGACATGCACTGGACAGGTATGGTGCAGTGACAGTGCATTTGAACAAGGTTTTACTTCCCATGCAATGATACCATGTAGTGACTTCTGGCAAACTGTCCATGGGCAGCGTTGCACTGCCTGTGTACATCATGTGCCCCTGTGATTGAGACATGTATATACAACTGTGTCATGCACGGATATGTTGCATGTGTAGTAATGGCCTTTTCACTTTGTCATCCTGACAGGTTAATGCCCATCGGAAGCAGGAGATCTGGAAGGACATCGTCCGGGCTGTCCGGTCCGTGGGGGTCTACAAGCGCCGGATCCGCAACTGCCAGAAGAGGTGGCAGGACCTTTGGGGCTGGACCCGGAGGATTGCACGGGTCCAGCTGAAGCTGTCGCCTCCTCGCAGGAGGGGCGGAACACGGACCCTGACCCCCACATGCTCCAGATCCTGGCGGTGGTGTTTCCAGACCTGGATGGGCAGCTGAAGGCCAGATAGCAGCAAGGAGGGGTGAGTCAAAGACTGCACTGTGAACTCTGTATTACATGCTATGTGCCCTCCTCTGGCCTGGTTAAACTGCCACAGTACAGCAGTCATGTTGTCCAGGAGCCATGTCCCTCTATTGTGCACTGCCCACTCCTCATCTGATACCCAGGTGTGGCCCTTACATTCAGGGAATTGTGTCACTTGGGACTGTGTCCTTGCAGTTTGCTTCACTCAAGGTGGGGGACAGCATCTGTTTCCCTAACTCTGTTGTGGGCATCATGGGTGGGTCCATTGTTCACACAATGCCTGTGTTCGGACATGTAATCTGCGTGTTGCTTTGATATGCGGTCCACTTGCTGAGCTGAGCCACCACATGTGCCTGGGGTATCTGGCACACACCCATGCAGCGGGTGGGAACAATGTTTGGGCCCCAGGAGTGTGCAGATTACGTGTGTGTCACATACATAGCCAGCTATCCACTGTCCAGGGCTCATCCCTCATTCATGTGGGGCAGGACAGTCATGCCTACTCCAGCCCATCCAATACACCTGTACTCCCACTCCCGTGTATCAGCTGACACGTTGTGCGCAGTGATTTGACCCCTCAGGTGTCTGCCTCTGTGTCAGTGTGCTGTGGATTTGTTGCCAGGACTGCTGGGGTGTTTCTCGGTAGGGGCTCAGCATGCCACTGGAGATGTGACCATAGGAGACGATACTTGTGTGTCACATAGGTGTTTGATCAGCTGCCCGTGCAGACTGGGGTATGCGAATGTGAAGTTCAGGCAGCTGTTTCCCATTCACAGCAGATTGTGAGGGGCTCAGGTTCAGAGGGTAGTGTCACAGGTCTCCCATATGTCCAATCGGTATGACCTGGACAGATGAGGGTTAAGCTGATGTGTTGTGTGGGGGATGTACATGTGCACTTGTGCAGCTCCAGGACTTGCATTCCCCATGACCTACTATTGTGACACAGTGCAGAGTGTTGTTGTCTGGCTGCCAAGTCATACATCACTGAGACAGTGATGTATGACTTAGCAGTCATGCCTCCACCATGGCATGTGTCTACTTATTGGTGATCCTGCAGGGGAGTGACATGTGCTACATGCACACCATTGTGGCGATGGCTATCAGGACATGGGTGCATCATGGTGTCTGTCGCTGGTATGCATCACATGCATTTCCTATTTGACTCTGGGCATCCCTTTCATCCGGAAACCTGTACTGACTCAGTGGCAAGAGTTGTGATGTGTGCATGTCCACATGCTACACCGTGTCCTCTGCACTGTCCAACTACTGTGTAGGTGGTGCATGTGTCTACACTGGGGTGTTGCTATCCAACAGACACCAGACAGATGTGTGCAAGGCCATGTGGGACGTGAGTGCCATGGTTGGCATTAGACTGACAATTGGCTTCTCCTGTTCAGTTAGGGCACTTTTAGCAATGTTCAACTAATGATGCCAGGGCTTGCTCTGTAATGTGCTGTGCTCCCAGTGGTGTGTGCGTTTGGTGCAGGTGACTGATGTCTGTCTGTTTCCCCATTGTTTGCAGATACATCCACGGCCACGGAAGGGGACAGCACCACGGACCAGGAGGAGCCGGAGAGCCAGACTGGGTCAGCAGCCGAGGAGTGGTCGGAGGGACCCAGTGGCACGGAGGGCGAGGGGAGCCACACCGAGGAGTCCTCAGCAGCATCCACCTCAGCTGAGGACCACAGCGGCTCGGAGGATGACTCCCTTATGGAGGCGGGTGTCAGCAGCCACCACACCCCAGCTAGTGTTGCTGTCCCCGCCACCACCAGCACCACCACCGCCCTCCCATCGGCTCCCATTCCCCAGGTCCGTGGAGGCTCCCATGTTCGGGAGCGTGTCTCCTTTGGGCCAGGCACCGCACCCCCTGCCCCTGTGTCCCCTGCTGCCCTGAGTGAGGAGTCTGTGTACCTCCTTCACCAGCTCCATGTAGGGCAGACAGCCATGCTGAGTGTCCTCCATGCGCACACCGCTCTGTTGACTCAGCTGGTGTCGTTCATGGAGGGCATCTCATCTGGCATGTCTGACCTACAGAGGGGCAATAGGTCCATGGCCTCCTCCCTGACGGCAGCAGTGTCCCTCCTCAGACAGTCCCTCACCCCTCCTGCCTCTGCTCCATCCACACTCCCCAGCACCTTACCCGTCCCAAGCACACACACACCGGCACAGGCACACACCAGCACACACACGTCCAGCACACAGACACACACGCCACAAACAAAACGCACACGCACGCACAGTCAGGGGACTGAAACCAGACTCACAGGGGATGGGGCCCTGGAACACACACACGCATCCACAAGCACTGCGCAGTCCTCAGTTGCCTCTCCCTCCAAAGCACCCTCCCTTGCCTCACCTGCAACCCCAAAGACACAGCAGCTCTTCCTCAGTGACCTCGGCCTCTTCCCCTCCGATCCAGCTGATACAGCATTCAGGGGGAAGAGGAAGCCCACCCACACGGAGCAGAGTGTCCCTCGCCCCCGGACACCCTCCCCCAGGCGCAGACAGACTGAGGCCCCCACCCGCAAGTCCCCCGGAGTCGTAAGAGCAAGACCCCGCCGCCGCCCTGCAGCTCAGGCACCAGGTCTCCTTCCTCCATCCCTCAGGCCCCCACTCCACAGGTTCCCCCACCCACAGATATACCATCCCCAAGAGGATCCGGCCTTCTCCCCTGCCACTTGCTCTCCCGGCACCACACCCCCACTGCGCTTGTCTGTGCCACTGATGTGGTGAGGGTGTCCTCCCCTCTGTCCAGCCCACCTTGCCTGTTCCCCATTCTCCTCCCCTGGAGGTAGGCACTGCAGTGGAGTCCACTACCACCCTGTCTGACTTGGGCACTGCAGTGGCGGACCTGTCCACTCCATCTGCAGGGTCCACTGCAGTCGTGCCGGCACCCACAACATCTGAGTCATGCCCCCAGTTGTGCCGGCACACACCATGTCAGACACCTCCACTGCAGTTGTCAGTGGCTCTCCAGCACCCACCACCCCTTCCCTGCCTCCTCCTGGTGAGCCCTGATCCTGTCCCTGCGGTGCCTGGCCTGCCCCCGGTTGCCCCTCCTAGTGGATTGTCCCTGGTTTTGTGCAGTGCAGGCATGCGTAGGGTGACATCTGCCACTGTCACCCTGTATTGACTTACTTGATGGACTGGCCATTGGCCTTTGTTGGAGCATTACTGTTCTCTGAGTTTTTGGACACACATATGCTGAATAAAGCAACTTTCTGTTCTCTAGTGCTTATGCTTCTGATGTACATGTTGTTGATGATGCTAACCATGCCCTTGCTGCAGTGATGGTGATATTTGGTCTCATGATAATGAAGTGTTACTGTGCAGGAACCCATATGGTCCTGGGGGAATGTGTCCTATCCTGTGGTGTATCCATGTCATCCTTAGCAGCATCTGAGGGTGTCATGTGTTCAGTATTTGGCAATGGGATTTCCTACTTACATTAGCAATTTCACATCTGTGGCTTCCACCCCTGCACATCTGTTGTGCCTGCCATTGTTCAATTCGTCTACTTCCCTGACCGTGTGGCCATCTCCACTGGACATGCAGGTTTGGGCATCAATGGGGAAGGACTCATCTGTGTTGTCAGTGCAACATTGCTATACAAGTGTGTTGGATCTGTGCTGATGATTTCGTTGGCACTCCCATGACCAGGTTGATGTGACGGGAGCCTTCATTTGGTGCTAATTGTTGATTGTGTGACCAAGTGCTCAGCTGACATGATGGGGCCCTACTGAGGCAACATATGGCACAGCTTTCCTCACACAGGAGTGGAGTCCCCTCATGGCAGTGTGTATTCCTGTGACATTGCCTGCGGCCAAGGTGTGTGTTGTATGAGCATGTCTGTGTGTTCACTTCCATTTTGCTGTGCATGCTGGGATCCCTAGTGTTGTACCTGTTTGTGATGCTTGCTGAGTTGACCTATGTTCCCCCAAAGTCTTCTCCCTGGGTTCTCTGTGATGTGGGTGCATGGCACATTACTGGTCATCAGGGTGTCACCCATAGGTGTGTTTGCTGTCAGGGCTGAGTTTGTGTGCAGACGCAGATGGGTCACAGTCAGGTTTCCCCTTGGCACTTGTTGTTTACACCTGTCATGTGATTTCCAGTTTGTGTTATCTTTCAGTGATTGTGACACGTTGTGTGTGTGACTGCTGGCACTCCTCAGGGTCCGGGCTGCAATGTTGGTTGTTGTCTATGTGTGTTCTTTGTGGGTGACCTTGGCTTCTTCATTGGTGTGTGACTGTGGCTGGGATCCCATTGGTTGGTGTGGTATTGCCGTCATGTCCATGTACAGCGTAGTGTGCAGTGTGTCAGACATTCAGGAGTCTTGTTGAGTGGCCATGTGTGATGTGTTTCTGCACCTTGGTTCCCACCCACCACCCTGGGATTGTCATGGGTGCATGTGCAATGTCACCAGTGCATGTGTGCTTCACTGCTGCACATTGTTGGAGGTCGAGGTGTGTGGTGTTGAGTGTGTGCAGATGAGAGTTGTTGCTCGGCTAGACCCCTGCCTCCATGTTGGCCTTGGCTTACTGGCCGTGCTGATTGATTTGTGCTTGTGTAGGTGTGATGGTAGTTTGTTGCTCAGGACACATGACTGTGGTTCACAGTGTGAACGACATTTAGCTTTGTCATCACAGTGGGATTGTAATGCAGCCCAGGGTCAGCACATTGTGGGGGCCCTGGGGGTAGTGCTGTGGTGTGTCTGTGTCTTGCTGTGTCAGTTGCTGTTCCTACGTGCTTGTGTGACATGTGTGATTTGTGCTCCCTCTCATCTGACAATGCCTGATTGCCCACATAGGGGATTTGGATCCATGAGTTACCTTTGTGTGGCACTGTATGCACATCTGTGTAATTGGTATTCAGACCTCCTCATGTGTTGTGTGGTTGCCTGGGGACACTGGCACCCCCTCACCTGTTGTGTTTGATGTGCAGTGTGGGTCTGCCTGTTTGTGTTTGTGCATCTGCACCACTGCATTGGCATATCTTAGGTGTGCCATTGGCTGTATGTTGTTTGGTGGGTTTCCCCTGCTGTCCCTGGGACTCCTAGGTCATCGGTCAGCACAATGATCATGGTTTGTGTGTCCCATTGCTGCCATGGTATGGTATCTGTTCACCTCACATCTACAGTCTCCACAGGGTATCTGCATTTGTGTGCCCATTGGTGCAAATATGTGGGTCTGCATTCTGATGGTCACTTCTGTCATTGTGTCATTGATGAATGTTGACTGTGTCAGCCCCCATGGGTGTTGTTTGTCTGCACATGGCCAAAGGTATGTCTTATTTGCACTGCAGTATTTGCCTCCTCCAATCTATGTTGCAATGGGACACATGCACTACTTTGCCACTGATGTGTTTTATGTTCTGTGACCAGGAATCATCCATGCAGTTTGGCAGTTGCAGCTTTTTCTTTGTCAACACTTACATTTTGGTCACTGTGATGATGGGGGTTTGGACCCCATTGCCACAATGTTCAAAATGTGCTTCAGCTATGGACCCCACACTTACCTTTTGGTCACTGTGATGATGTGGGTTTGGACCCCATTGCCACAATGTTCAAAATGTGCTTCAGCTATGGACCCCACACTTACCTTTTGGTCACTGTGATGATGGGGGTTTGGACCCCATTGCCACAATGTTCAAAATGTGCTTCAGCTATGGACCCCACACTTACCTTTTGGTCACTGTGATGATGGGGGTTTGGACCCCATTGCCACAATGTTCAAAATGTGCTTCAGCTATGGACCCCACACTTACCTTTTGGTCACTGTGATGATGGGGGTTTGGACCCCATTGCCACAATGTTCAAAATGTGCTTCAGCTATGGACCCCACACTTAGCTTTTGGTCACTGTGATGATGTGGGTTTGGACCCCATTGCCACAATGTTCAAAATGTGCTTCAGCTATGGACCCCACACTTACCTTTTGGTCACTGTGATGATGGGGTTTGGACCCCATTGCCACAATGTTCAAAATGTGCTTCAGCTATGGACCCCACACTTACCTTTTGGTCACTGTGATGATGGGGGTTTGGACCCCATTGCCACAATGTTCAAAATGTGCTTCAGCTATGGACCCCACACTTACCTTTTGGTCACTGTGATGATGGGGGTTTGGACCCCATTGCCACAATGTTCAAAATGTGCTTCAGCTATGGACCCCACACTTACCTTTTGGTCACTGTGATGATGGGGGTTTGGACCCCATTGCCACAATGTTCAAAATGTGCTTCAGCTATGGACCCCACACTTACCTTTTGGTCACTGTGATGATGGGGGTTTGGACCCCATTGCCACAATGGTCATGGCCTGCTTGCATTGTGGGGGCCACACACATATATGTGTGGCACATGTGATAGGGGGTCACATTGTATGTTCAAAGTCATGTTCAGTGTTGTAGGCATTTGACACAGTCTACACACGCTTGTCATGGTGTTGGGGGATGTCTTTTTCTTGCATTCCCTAGGTTGTGGTGTGCTGGTTGTGTCATGCATTGTCCATCCTATGAGTGGGGGTGGTGTTGGTGGTAGGCATCCAGCCCCCCATGGGTAGAGGTGGTAGTAGTGGTAGGCATCTGGCACCCCCCTGGGTAAGGGTGGTAGTAGTGGTAGGCATCTGGCACCCCCATGGCTAAGGGTGGTAGTAGTGGTAGGCATCCAGGCCCCCCTGGGTAAGGGTGGTAGTTGTGGTAGGCATCCAGCCCCCCTGGGTAAGGGTGGTAGTAGTGGTTGGCATCCAGCCCCCCTGGGTAAGGGTGATAGTAGTGGTAGGCATCCAGGCCCCCTGGGTAAGGGTGGTAGTAGTGGTAGGCATCCAGCCCCCCTGGCTAAGGGTGGTAGTAGTGGTAGGCATCCAGCCCCCCTGGGTAAGGGTGGTAGTAGTGGTTGGCATCCAGCCCCCTGGGTAAGGGTGGTAGTAGTGGTAGGCATCCAGCCCCCTGGCTAAGGGTGGTAGTAGTGGTAGGCATCTGGCACCCCCATGGCTAAGGGTGGTAGTAGTGGTAGGCATCCAGCCCCCTGGGTAAGGTTGGTAGTTGTGGTAGGCATCCAGCCCCCTGGGTAAGGGTGGTAGTAGTGGTAGGCATCCAGCCCCCTGGGTAAGGGTGGTAGTAGTGGTAGGCATCCAGCCCCCCTGGCTAAGGGTGGTAGTAGTGGTAGGCATCCAGCCCCCTGGGTAAGGGTGGTAGTAGTGGTAGGCATCCAGCCCCCTGGCTAAGGGTGGTAGTAGTGGTAGGCATCTGGCATCCCCATGGCTAAGGGTGGTAGTAGTGGTGGGCATCTGGCACCCCCATGGCTAAGGGTGGTAGTAGTGGTAGGCATCCAGCCCCCCCTGGGTAAGGGTGGTAGTAGTGGTTGGCATCCAGCCCCCCCCTGGGTAAGGGTGGTAGTAGTGGTAGGCATCCAGCCCCCCTGGCTAAGGGTGGTAGTAGTGGTAGGCATCCAGCCCCCCCTGGGTAAGGGTGGTAGTAGTGGTGGGCATCTGGCACCCCCATGGCTAAGGGTGGTAGTAGTGGTTGGCATCCAGCCCCCCTGGCTAAGGGTGGTAGTAGTGGTAGGCATCTGGCACCCCCATGGCTAAGGGTGGTAGTAGTGGTAGGCATCCAGCCCCCCCTGGGTAAGGGTGGTAGTTGTGGTAGGCATCCAGCTCCCCTGGGTAAGGGTGGTAGTAGTGGTAGGCATCCAGCCCCCTCTGGCTAAGGGTGGTAGTAGTGGTAGGCATCCAGCCCCCCCTGGGTAAGGGTGGTAGTAGTGGTTGGCATCCAGCCCCCCTGGGTAAGGGTGGTAGTAGTGGTAGGCATCCAGCCCCCGCTGGCTAAGGGTGGTAGTAGTGGTAGTCATCCAGCCCCCCCTGGGTAAGGGTGGTAGTAGTGGTGGGCATCCAGCCCCCCTGGGTAAGGGTGGTAGTAGTGGTAGGCATCCAGCCCCCCCTGGCTAAGGGTGGTAGTAGTGGTAGGCATCCAGCCCCCCGGGTAAGGGTGGTAGTAGTGGTGGGCATCTGGCACCCCCATGGCTAAGGGTGGTAGTAGTGGTTGGCATCCAGCCCCCCCTGGGTAGGGGTGGTAGTGGTGGTGCGCATCCAGGCCCCTGTGTGCATATGTGGCATTGGTGATGGGCATCCCGCCCCTATGGTGCTGCTGTTGCTGGTGTAAGTAAATTCTGCATCCCTCTGTGTGTGTGTGATGTGTCGTGTACGTGTTGTATGTTTTTGTGGTTGGTGTCTGACTTACCTTCTGCGCCGTACGCGTCCGTGCCTGTTCCGGTAGTAAATGTAGAATATTGGTAGGATCGGAACGAAGGGATTCATGGTTGGTTCGTCTTTCTCGTTGCTTCGCGTCGTCCTCGCCGCTGGCGTGTTCGCCTCGTAGCCGTGGATCGTGTTGTGGCGCGAATCGGAGCTTATGTGCGCCTCTTCCGGAAGCTTTGACGTGCCGGACGTAGCGACGGGTTCGGCGCGTACGGAAAGCGCATCGTACTTGTTCGGCCGGACGGGGCTGCATTTTCCCTTCCGTGCGACTCGATTCTGCGTTTCCGGATTCGCCTCGGTCGGAGAACAGGACCTGGATTGGGTGAGTACGACTCGGCCGGATTCTATGCTGTTGTGCGCATCGTACTTACTCGTTCGGACTGATGTACGGATCGGTCGGGAAACAGGCATTCGCATGGCTTTTTTCCCAACCGAATGGTTTTGGGTGCCACTCCGACCGAGATCGGAATCGGCCCCATAGTGTTTCCTACAACAATCTCCCTAAAGAATAAAGTGGAGGGGTGTACATTAAAGTTCTAACTTCAAATAACAGCCCACTGTGTGAAAACATTACCATTTAATTCTGAAAAAATGTTGAGAAAAAGTAAACTAAGGGCAAGAAAATTTACGGTACAGCATTTTTTTTTTTTTAAGCAAATAGCACTGTGTTGTCACTATGTAGCTGCTGGTTTGCTTCCTGTTAATAGTACTTGCAAGTGTGGAAAAGAACCCGAGGACTTGTTTAAAGGATGTAACAAACAAATGATGGTAGGGGGGCGGAGTGGGAGGATGAGGAGGGGAGACTCCTAGGGAAGAGAAGAGATAAGGAAAGTGCCAAGATAGTAAACAGATGGCGCCATTACTTATAGAATGAGCCAGCTGGGGCCTGTTTTGTGTGTTATGGCCAATGTGTGTAAGCTACCTCTATATGCTTGGTATAGGGTTTTTACGTATATTTCAGGCTATTACCAGTAAGACAATGCATTTTATACCTTAAATGCGGTTTAATTACTGTATCTATTACATAGGCAACTGCTGTTTACTTTTATGCGTTTAGTTCGTACATGTAACATACACAATTTGCCTTTCAACATTTATAACTACTGAAGCAGCGCCCTACCATGTCGCCTTAAAATGCGAGCAGCGTAATGCATTTTGTGAGTGTATTCCTGAAACTCCTGTGAGCAAGACACAGTGTTTGCTATTTTGAAGCATCAACGCGTTTGAAAGCTCACTGAGTATGCCGTGATATATTAAACTCATGTGCACCGTGACATCGAGCCAGCTTATTATATTATTTGTTTACCTATTTTTAGCAAACACGAGTAATTTAATCACTGTATCTGTTGCATAGGCAACTGCGGTTTACTTTTATGTATTTAGGGCATATTAGCAAGAACCTCGTTAAAATTATCGCCGTTTTAGCGGTAGGAAACTGCCGCTAAAGCGGCGATATTGGGCTTGCTAATATGCGTTATAGAATTCCAATAGAAGCCCAGGTTAGATGTGCAGGACATCTAACCTGGGCTTCTATTGAATTCCATAACGCATATTAGCAAGTCTCATTATCGCCGCTTTAGCGGCAGTTTCCTGCCACTAAAACGGCGATAATTTTAACGTGGGTCTTGCTAATATGCCCCTTAGTTTCTACATGTAACATAAACAGTTTGCCTTTCAACCTTCATAACAACTGGATCAGCGCGCCACCATGTCGCCTTGAAATGCGAGTAGCGTAATGCATTTTGTGAGGCGGCTACTTGCAGCATATTTTGTGTATTGAGTGTGGAGCTGTGACGCAGTGTGCGCTATTTTTAAGCTTCAACGTGTTTGAAAGTTCACTGAGTGTGCTGTGATATATTAAAGGCCTGTATAGCGCGACATCAAGCCAACTCCTGAGACTCCTATGGGCAAAAGGAGGTGTGCGCTATTTTAAAGCTTCAACGCATTTAAAAGTTCACTGAGTGTGCCGTAATATATTAAAGGCCTGTGCAGCGCGACATCGAGCCAGCTCATTATATTGTTTTCCTTTACCCATTTTTAGAAAACACGAGTAATTGTAGGCTGCGATTACAGCTTTCCCAGAAATTAGCAGTGTTAAATATAACCACGGAATTAAAGAACAGGCTAAAGTATATACTAAGCTGTTATTTAGTAAATAAAAAAAGCCGCACTAGTGGCGCTTAGCACAGCACATGTAAATAAGCGCTGCGAAGAAAGTGAAAGTACTCGTAAGTGAAAGAACTCAGCCATGTACCTTGCGAGAGCGAGCAGGATAATTATAAACAGATGCTTGATGTAAACACGCGCTGTAGGCTAAGTGAAAGCACTTGAATGCAGGTGGCGTAATGCATTTTGTGAGTGTATTCCTGAGACTTTTGTGGGCAAGACGCGGTATGCGCTTGGGCAAGACGCAGTATGCGCTATTTCGAAGCTTCAACGCGTTTGAAAGCTCACTGAGTGTGCTATGATATATTAAACACTTGTGCAGTGCAATATGGAGCCAGCTTATTATATTATTTGTTTGTTTACCTATTTTAAGAAAATACATCTGCTGTAAGCAATAATAATATATATTTTAGAGAATTGTTAAGTAACTTTTACACTTACACTAATATTTCCTTTAAACTGAATATTCACACAACTGCAGTACACATAGGGGCCGATTCCGATTCGGGCCGGAAAACGTACCGACCGACTCGGAGCCGGAATATATTCCGACCGACACGTACCGGTGCAGCCCGACCCGCAAAGTACGATGAAATGCGTGCAAAATCCGACCGACTCGTACGGAACACAATACGAACGACCGAACCGCGCGGAAAATAGCTATCCGGCCGGAAAACCACGCGAATCGAACCGACCGACACGCACCAGGAAGAATTCCGAACGAAACGTACCCGCGAAATCCGACCCGCCAAGTACGATGCAACGCGTGGAAAACACGACCGAGTCGCACGGAGCCCAAGCCGTACGACCGACACGCATACAAAACTGCGAGCCAAAGCAACCCAATACACCGCGACCGACGCGTACGCAGCACAGAAAACAGCACAAACACAGCGTGAACGAATCGGAGAAGCTCGCACGAGACAACTGCAGGGTCCGACTCGGTCAGAAGAACATCTCCTACATGCACAAAAACTACAAAGGAAAAAACACACAAAAAAAGGCCAAACAAGCAATTACAAAGCCAATAAATACTGGGGGGGGGAAACAGGGAACAAAGACACACCCACAACTCCACCCATATAAAGGACACAAATCCCTACCATGATCCTTTGCAAATCCTAATTGCCTGCCAGCACTCAACAGACAGCAACCACACACCCACCCACAGCTCATCCATCACACAAGCCACACACCATCAGCACCTCAACAAATAGCACCCTCACATACACCCAGCAAAACAGACACTCACACACCCTCACTTGCACACCAACACACACATCACTCACCACCACCACCCATCACCATGCCCCCGAGGAAGAATCCAAAGTTCCTAGATAGTGAATTGGAAGTCCTGGTAGATGAGATCCTCCGGGTAGAGCCACAGCTGTTTGGTACACTGGTCCAACAGACCCCCATGTCGCAGAAAACCAAGATGTGGGAGAGGATCGTCGACAGGGTGAACGCACAATCACCATGTTTGCGCACAAAGGAAGACATCCAGAACAGGTGGTATGACGTGCGCAGGAGGGTCAGGGACCTGCTTAAGAAGGACTACCTCTTGAGCCAACACACCGGCAGTGGCCCTCCTGCCAAACCAATATACCTCAGGCCCTGGGAGGAGAAGGTGCGGGCCATCCTACCACCAGTCAGCGTATATGGACTAGAAGACATCCCAGAGCCTGGTGAGTACACAACAAATGTACACAATATTGTGCGACAATACACACACATCACTGTCAATGGGAGAGTCAAACCATGCACCCTCAGCAAATACACACCAACCACAAGATAATCATCCCAAGATGTGTATGTCAGTCACATAAACACAATACATGCCATTTCATAGTGATATGTAACTATGTCATGACATGTACAAACCCAACAACAAATACAGCTAGGCAGTGGCACAAATCTAACCAACAAACACAGTCAGATATGTAGCCACCACTACAACACCACCTCACAGGGAAGCTCACTGAAAAGAAGGAATTCTGTGTATGCTGATCAAGTCAGTGTAGCCAATAGCATAATGGGAGTTGTAGTCACAGATATTGCCCACCCTCACAATACGCCCATCAACACCACAATGAACCATGCTCACATCACAGGGAGTGGAAAACAACTGACAAGATGGCTGACACTGGCTACTGCTGTGGGGAGCACAAGGCCCTGCTGGCAATTGTGCACCAACCAACAGCAGGACACCACTGACTGACATCCTGAAAGACAACTTGCACTCCCTGCAATGAAAGCACGTTTCATGGTGGAATATCTGGCTGGGTGGGAAGGAGGACTGACAGCACTGACCATAGTTACCAGCAGCTCCACTCACACACCCCTAACACAAACTCCACACAACTCACTTGGGAGAATGCATTGCCTCACACTCTAATCAAATATCCCACAAAGAACCACAACCCTGGGTCATGCTGTGTGAAGCACAGGGACACACATGGGACTTGTAGCCAAACTAACCCCAGGATAACACTGTCAGCCATCTTGTCAGCACAGGCACACAACCCCACGGGGAAGCAGAGTCAAAAGGAAGGAAGCATGGGCATGCTGGGAAGGGGGTTGGAGGCAATAGCATGATGGGAGTGGCAGTCACAGATATTGGTCACCCCCACAACTGTCCCATCAACACCACCATGAACCATGTGCACATCACAGGGAGTGGAAAAGAACTGACAAGATGGCTGGCACTGGGTACTGCTGTGGGGAGCACAAGGCCCTGCTGGCAACTGGGCACCAACCAACAGCAGGACACCACTCACTGACATCCTGAGAGTCAACCAGAACCCACTGCAAGGGTGGCATGCTTCATGGTGGGATGACTGGGCTGGGGGGAGAAGGAGGGCCGGATGTCAACCAAATACAACCAATGCAGACCATGTACACACCCCAACATTCATATTGAAATGCCCAAAGTATGCAGGACAATGTGCTACACCAATATCAACCTCTGACTGTGACAACTTAGGACAATGCAATGTACAGGCCCGCATCCAGAGGTACAGTCACAACTGTCAGGTGTGTCAACCATTGATGCCTGCAGAAACATAACATACATTTTGTGTGTCTCCCAAAAACAGGTGATGATGGGGACACAGCAGCAGACGCTGAGGAGTCCCCGTCCCAGGCTCAAGGGGAAACGGAGCTGACTGGTGTGGAACAGCCTCTGCCCTCCACGGATGACGAAGACCTACCTGGCACCTCCGGAGCAAGTCATCATGCAGCACCAGCAGGACCACCAGCTGCACCCCCTGCACCCACCCCTCCAACGACTGTCAACACACAAACCACCCCTGCCGACACGGACAGACCAAGGAGCACCACCACCACCAGCACACGGACCCTGGACCAACGTGGGGCTATGGACACCAACACCACCAACAACCCCCAAGGGGGCCCAGGGTCACCTGTGCATGCCACCTCAGGTACTGCACGTGTCGCCAGGGGTGGTGGGAGGGGTGGTAGACATAGGTCGCTGATCGCAGAGGGGTCTGGACTGCATGATGACCCACAACTGGTACGCATAGCCGATGCGTACCAGTCCAGCACCGGAGAGCTCAGCCAGGTAGTGGGGCTCCTCAGGGACATACGACAGCAGCAGGCTGCCCATCATGCCCGCTTGGACTTACACATGTCCCGCATGGAGTCCAAGTGGGACACACTGCAAGAGATGACGGCGGTGCATAGGGACATATTACAATGCCTCCGCCAGATGAGCAGCAACCAGTCAACACCTCCATGTGTGCCCACAACATCTGGTGCTGAAACAACCGCAACTGCCACAGGGAGGGAGGATGACTCTGGCGGAGAGTCCCCTGCACCGCAGCAGCCTGCACTTGAGGGTCCCCCCCCCAAAGAAGAGGGGTCGTCCGAGGAAGGGCGACTGAGAGGCCGATGGCCATGCGCAACCCCAGGAAGCCAAAACCTGTTCTGGATAATCACCTTTGTGCGCAAACTGTTCACCCTGTTGAATGCAACACAACTCCCCCACATGACATGGGGAGTACAAGTTGGACCAATGTATCAGATGACTGTGGACTTTACTCAGGACATTTCTGCTACCAGGACTTCCAAATCATCTAGGAACTTTGGATTACAATCACAATGTACAGCACCCACCATCCTGTGCACTATACTCACACATGTATGACAATAAACACACTAATACACCATACCTGCCTCTGTTGTGATTCCAACGTTGTTTCTGTCATGGAGATGATGACCTGCAAAATTACACTGTGTATGCTAACTGCTATAGCAAGTACAACACAGGCATGTGAGTCATGGCAACGTGACACATATGAGGGAGACACACCACCAGGGCTACACAACATATACACACCAAGGCCATCTGACTCATCGCCTACACTGATGTTGCCAGGAAATACGGTGCAATGCACAGACACAACACCTATTCACAGTCTTTGTCAACTAGCCCACTGGTGCAGTGAGCAAATGTCAGTCAGATGTGTGACCTCAGACAACGCACATCACAAAGTGAAGCACAGGTTTATTACACATGTGCAACATGTTGTAACCACTACAGATGCAAGGTAATCCCACCTGGCAGCGGGCACACAGTCAACAAGTGTAGAAGGAAGTAAGTCCATGGGTGTGGCGCACATCACCTGTAGGGACACGACCGCTACCACCCTGGAAGTTGAATCACAGTGTCGGGGATCACAGTTGACCAAACGACTCTGAAAGTACCCTGTGAAGGACAGAAATGACACACAGTCAAAAGCACTGAAGAACAGCTCAGAACTGCAATACTCATGCCCAATACATGTCACAAGATACCCACCCAGAACCAAGTTAGCATGTCAACACTGTTGGGGAGTACAGACTACCTGTAAGGACACATCGCTACATGCATACAGTCATGTAGCACATGGACACACTCAAACAGCACCAGAGCACCACCAACACATATCATGCATACTCACATCATTGACATGACATCTCCGGATACTCACATTCAGCTGAAGAAGTTGGTGATGAGCTGTGTGCGGACATCACCATCATCATCATCACTGGCATCGTGGTCCAGGCCAGGATCCTCCACAGGTGGCGGATGTTGGTCATCGTCATCCAGGATGAGAGGCAACTCCTTCCGCACTGCCAGGTTGTGTAGCATGCAGCAGACGATGACAATCTTGCACACCTTTGCTGGGGCATATGGGAGGGCCCCTCCTGTCTTATCTAGGCAGCGGAAGCGGCTCTTCAGGAGACCAAATGTCCGCTCGATCACTCTCCTGGTCCGACCATGTGCCTCATTGTAGCGCATCTGGGCTGGTGTCACAGGGTTCCTGAGGGGCGTCAGCAACCACGGCATGTTGGGGTATCCGGAGTCACCTACATACAGACAATTGCACATTAGCTGAGTTGGAAAAGAGGGTGGAACACTACATTGCAGAACACACACAACGGTACAAAGTCAGTACACACCAACAAGCCAGGCACGCTGGTTCCGCATCTGTGACATCATCCTCAGGATGCGACTACTCCTCATCACGTAGGCATCGTGTGCAGAACCTGGAAAACGGGCACAGACGTGTGAGATGCTCATATCTGCAAGACATACCACCAGTGCATTGACCGAGTGGTAGTGTTTGCGGTTCCTGTATGCCTGCTCTTGGGCCTGTGGTGGTACCAAAGCCACATGGGTCCCATCAATGGAGCCAATGACATGCGGCATCCTCCCCAGGGCATAGAAGTCACTCTTCACGTCCATGAGTTGTTGGAGTCTAGGGAAATAGATGTACTGGTTCAGGTATATCAACATAGCCTCCAAAACATCGCGGAGCACACGGCTGAACATGGTCTGTGACATCCCACCAGCAGTCGCCACAGTGTGTTGAAAGGTACCGGTGGCAAAGAAGTGTAGGGCTGCCATCACCTTCACCTTGGGGGTCAGCACTGTAGGATATGTCCGGCCAGCTTGCAAATGTGGGGCCAACCGCACCGTCAATACCTCAATCAGCGGCCTGGTGAAGCGGTACCGTCGGATGCAGTCCCGTTCGACCATGGTTGCAAGGTCAGGGAATGGTCTATGGACAGCTGGTGCCCTGCAGTGCATAGGTGGAGAAAGAAAGATTGTCAGTCACCCCACATATGTGGCATTGACCATACTCAATATCACATGATACATCATGAGGAGGCACAAGTACATGATGTGTGCAGTTCCGTAAGGACATGTATGGCACCTACATGCCCAACATCTAACATCACAGTTCAACAAGTGGCATCAACAAGTCCCAGGTTGTGCCATGGGATATCATGAGGCCATGTCACAGTTCCCATGTCCTGCTGCCACGTTCCAAACACAACCCACAGTGACATGTGAGGACAGATGTGCCCCAGGCATCACAGCTCATCGACAGGTAGATTCCCAGGGACCCTGCATTGCCACATGGACACTGGCATGACATGGTGTATCATGAATACACCACAGCAAAACAACCATGACCCCCACAGATAGTGGTCCCTGTTACCTCGGCAGGACAGACATGGACGTCTGTGACACACACACGCACAACATCAAAGTCCATGCACAAACAACGTGGATGTGGAGACTGTCTCCCATTGTGCACATGGAACCAGAACATTGTAAACACAACATGCACACAGACTGTGGAGGACCATCACTATTGTGGCAATGGGTCACCCTGGGACGTACATACCGTCCCACATGGGACTCAGGGGGTATGTGACATGACATAACATACACCACCGTGAAATGTGACCATGCCACATGCTCAGAAATTAACAGTTGCACATCACAGTGGTCATGTGCACGACACACCAAGGATTCTGTCCCCATAAACACGTGCACAGCCTGGGAGTGGCTGCCCCCAAGTGACACCCACAGAACAACATGTTGACCCCCATACACGGAATAGGTAATGCAGCCTTACATGCCTTAGGATACAGTGTGGACAGGCTGTGGTGTTGTAGGTGTGCCCCTCACTCCCTGGGAAGTATATGTGGCTGGCATATGTTCACCTGTGACAGGCATGGTGACATATGCCAGTGACTTGTACAGGGACGCGTTGGACAGCAATGGACCGATCGGTGCGCACACATTGGCCATTGCATTCAATGTGAGCGGGTACGCGTTGTATTCGCAATACGCGTTGGACAGCAATGGACCGATCGGTGCGCACACATTGGCCATTGCATTCAATGTGAGCGGGTACGCGTTGTATCCCGGGTACGCGTTGGACAGCAATGGACCGATCGGTGTGCCCGGCCGGCCCATTGCATTCAATGTGTGCGGGTACGCGTTGTATCCCGGGTACGCGTTGGACAGCAATTGACCGATCGGTGCGCACACATTGGCCATTGCATTCAATGTGAGCGGGTACGCGTTGTATCCCGGGTACGCGTTGGACAGCAATGGACCGATCGGTGTGCCCGGCCGGCCCATTGCATTCAATGTGTGCGGGTACGCGTTGTATCTTGGGTACGCGTTGGACAGCAATGGACCGATCGGTGTGCCCGGCCGGCCCATTGCATTCAATGTGTGCGGGTACGCGTTGTATCCCGGGTACGCGTTGGACAGCAATGGACCGATCGGTGTGCCCGGCCGGCCCATTGCATTCAATGTGTGCGGGTATGCGTTGTATCCCGGGTATGCGTTGGACAGCAATGGACCGATCGGTGTGCCCGGCCGGCCCATTGCATTCAATGTGAGCGGGTATGCGTTGTATCCCGGGTACGCGTTGGACAGCAATGGACCGATCGGTGTGCCCGGCCGGCCCATTGCATTCAATGTGTGCGGGTACGTGTTGTATCCCGGGTACGCGTTGGACAGCAATGGAACGATCGGTGCGCACACATTGGCTGGGGCCTGGCATGGCAACGGACGCGTTTTCAAATCTTGAACGAGTCTGATGCTGTAAATTCAGTTGGCCACCCACAACAATGTTGCAAATTCATGGGTGTCATGAAGTTGAACTTTTGAAGGATGCTGTGGGCGTGTGTAAGTGGTGCAATTCCATGGATTGGCCAGATTCAGAAGATGCAAACGACTTGGACATATCACTTTGGACACATGGGACAGTATCTGCCTCAGCAGCACACATATAATGCTGGCTGTTCCCCTGAGAGCTCACATGCCTGCACTACATGCTCCAGGACGACATCTGCCACCACCACTGCTGCTGTATCTGCATCCTCTGGCTCCTGCAATGGCACGTACTGTGGAGAGAGCCCCAGCCTTCAGCACTGAGGAGAACCAGGCCCTGCTGGACAGCCTCCTTCCACAGTACAGCAAGCTGTATGGGAAAGCAGGGGAGCAGGTGAGTGTGCTGTCCACTGCCTTACTAAATGTGCATGTTGTCTGACTAGCAAGGCTTACAGTCTGCACGCCACTGGCTGGCAGGCTCACTGAGTAGTTGTCACCCCCCATAGTGTGTAGTTACATGCACTGAACAGGTATAGTGCAGTGACAGTGCATTTAAACAAGGTTTTACTTCCCAGGCAATGATACCATGTAGTAACTGCTGGCAAACTGTCCATAGCCATCGTTGCACTGCCTGTGTACATCATGTGCCCCTGTGATTGAGACATGTATATCCAACTGTGTAATGCACAGATATGTTGAATGTGTAGTAATGGCATTCTCACTTTGTCATCCTCACAGGTTGATGCCCACCAGAAGCAGCAGATATGGCTGACCATCGTCCGGGCAGTGAGATCCGTGGGGGTCTACAAGCGCTGGATCCGCAACTGCCAGAAGAGGTGGCAGGACTTTCGGGGCTGGACCCGGAGGATCGCACGGGTCCAGCTGAAGCTGTCGCCTCCTCGCAGGAGGGGCGGACACCGGACCCTGACCCCCACATGCTCAGGATCCTGGCGGTGGTCTTCCCTGATCTGGATGGGCAGCTGAAGGCCGGAGAGCAGCAAGGAGGGGGTGAGTCCATGACTGCATTGTGAACTTTGTCTGCCATGCTATGTGCCCTCCTCTGGCCTGGTTAAACGTCCACAGTACATCAGTCATGTGGTCCAGGACCCATGTCCCTCAATTGTGCACTGCCCACTCCTCATCTGATACCCAGGTGTGGCCCTTACAGTCAGGGAATTGTGTCACTTGGGTACTGTGTCCTTGCATTTTGCTTAGCTCAAGGTGGGGACAGCATTTGTTCCCCAAACTCTGTGGTGGGCATCATGGGTGGGTCCATTGCTTACACAATGCCTGTGTTCTGACATGTAATCTGCGTGTTACTTTGATATGTGGTCCAATTGCTGAGCTGATCCACCACATGTGCCTGGGGTATCTGGCACACACCCATGCTGCGGGTGGGAACAATGTTTGGGCCCCAGGAGTGTGTATATTACGTGTGTCACACATACTTAGCCACCTGCCTACTGTCCAGGGCTCATCCCTCATTCAGGTGGGGCAGGACAGTCATGCCTACTCCAGGCCATACAATACACTCTGTACTCCCACTCCCGTGTATCAGCTGACACGTTGTGCTCTGTGATATGTCCCCTCAGGTGTCTGCCTCTGTGTCAGTGTGCTGTGACTTCGTTGTCAGGACTACTGGGGTGTTTCTCGGTTGGGGCTCAGCATGCCACCGGAGATGTGACCATAGGAGACGATACTTGTGTGACACATAGGTGTTTGATCACCTGACCGTGCAGACTGGGGTATGCGAATGTGAATTTCAGGCAGCTGTTTCCCATTCACAGCAGATTGTGATGTGCTCAGGTTCAGAGGGTTGTGTTACAGGTCTCCCATATGTCCAATTGGTATGACGTGGACAGATAAGGGTTCAGATGATGTGGTGTGTGGGGGATGGACATGTGCACTTGTTCAGCTCCAGGACTTGCATTCCCCATGACCTACTATTGTGACACAGTGCAGACTGTTGTTGTCTGGCTGCCCTGCCCATGTGACTGGAGACAGTGATGTATGACTTAGCAGGCATGCCTGTGCCATGGCATGAAACTTACTATGAGTGATCCTGCAGGGGAGTGACATGTGCTACATGCACACCATTGTGGCAATGACTATCAGGACATGGGTGCATCATGGTGTCTGTCGCTGGTATGCATCACATGCATCTCATATTTGACTCTGGGCATCCCTTTCATCCGGACACCTGTACTGACTCAGTGGCAAGAGTTGTGATGTGTGCATGTTCACATGCTTCACCGTGTTCTCTGCACTGTCCAACTACTGTGTAGGTGGTGCATGTGTCCACACTGGGGTATTGCCATCCAACAGAAACCAGACAGATGGGTGCAAGGCCAGGAGGGATGTGAGTGCCATGGTTGACCATCAGACTGACAATTGGCTTCTCCTATTCTGTTTAGGCACTTTTGGCAATGTTCAACTAAGGATGCCAGGGCTTGCTCTGTAATGTGCTGTACTTACTATGGTGTGTGCGGTCAGTGCAGGTGACTGATGTTTGTCTGTTTCCCTATTGTTTGCAGATACATCCACGGCCACAGGAGGGGACAGCTCCACGGACCAGGAGGAGCTGCAGAGCCAGACTGGGTCAGCAGCCGAGGAGTGGTCAGAGGGACCCAGTGGCACGGAGGGCGAGGGGAGCCACACCGAGGAGTCCTCAGCACCATCCACCTCAGCTGAGGACCACAGCAGCTCGGAGGATGACTCCCTTGTGGATGCGGGTGTCAGCAGCCACCACACCCCAGCTAGTGTTGCTGTCCCCGCCACCACCACAACCACCACCGCCCTCCCATCGGCTCCCATTCCCGAGGTCCGTGGAGGCTCCCATGTTCGGGAGCGTGTCTCCTTCAGGCCAGGCACCGCACCCCATGCCCCTGTATCCCCTGCTGCCCTGAGTGAGGAGTCTGTGTACCTCCTTCACCAGCTCCATGTAGGGCAGACAGCCATTCTGAGTGTCCTCCATGCCCACACCACTCTGTTGACTCAGCTGGTGTCGTTCATGGAGGGCATCTCATCGGGCATGTCTGCCCTACAGAGGGGCAATAGGTCCATGGACTCCTCCCTGATGGCAGCAGTGTCCCTCCTCCAACAGTCCCTCACCCCTCCTGCCTCTGCCCCATCCACACTCCCCAGCACCTTACCTGTCCCAAGCACACACACACTGGCACAGGCACACACCAGCACAGACACAAGCAGCACACAGACACACACGCCAAAATCAAGACGCACACGCACGCACAGTCAGGGGACTGAAACCACACTCACAGGGGATGGGGCCCAGGCACACACACACGCATCCACGAGCACTGCGCAGTCCTCAGTTACCTCTCCCTCCAAAGCCCCTTCCCTTGCCTCACCTGCAACCCCAAAGACACAGCGGGTCTTCCTCAGTGACCTCGGCCTCTTCCCCTCCGATCCAGCTGATACAGCATTCAGGGGGAAGAGGAAGTCCAGCCACACGGAGCGGAGTGCCCCTCACCCCCGGACACCCTCCCCCAGGCGCAGACCGACTGACGCCCCCATCCGCAAGTCCCCCCGGACACGGAAGAGCAAGACCCCGCCGCCACCCTGCAGCTCAGGCACCAAGTCTCCTTCCTCCATCCCTCAGGCCCCCACTCCACAGGTGCCCCCACCACACCCAGCCCCAGGGTCCCCCACCCACAGATACACCATCCCCAAAATGATCAGGCCTTCTCCCCCTGCCACTTGCTCTTCCGGCACCACACCCCCCGCTGCGCATGTCTGTGCCACTGGTGTGGAGACGGTGTCCTCCCCCTCTGTCCTGCCCACCTTACCTGATCCCCATTCTCCTCCCCTGGAGGTAGGCACTGCAGTGGAGTCCACTACCACCCGGTCTGACTTGGGCACTGCAGTGGGGAACCTGTCCACTCCATCTGCATGGCCCACTGAGGTCGTGCCGGCACCCACACCATATGACTCATGCCCCCCAGTTGTGCCGGCACACACCATGTCAGACACCTCCACTGCAGTTGTCAGTGGCTCTCCAGCACCCACCACCCCTTTCCTGCCTCCTTCTGGTGAGCCCTGATCCTGTCCCTGCGGTGCCTGGCCTGCCCCCCCCGTATGCCCCTCCGAGGGGATTGTCCCTGGTGTTTAGCAGTGCAGGCATGCGTAGGGTGACATCTGCCACTGTCACCCTGTTTTGACTTTCAGGATGGACTGGCCATTGGCCTTTGTTTCTTTTTTACTGGACTTCAACTTTTGAACCCACATATGCTGAATAAATCAACTTTCTGTTCTCTAGTGGTTTTGCTTCTGATGTACATGGTGTTGATGATGCTAACCATGCCCTTGCTGCAGTGATGGTGATATTTGGTCTCATGAAAATGAAGTGTTACTGTGCAGGAACCCATGTGGTCCACGGGCAATGTGTCCTATCCTGTAGTGTATTCATGTCATCCTTAGCAGCATATGAGGGTGCATTGTTTTCAATATTTGGCAATGGGATTTCCTACTTACATTTGCAATGTCACATCTGTGGCTTCCACCCCTGCACATCTGTTGTGCTTGCCATTGTTCAATTAGTCTACTTCCCTGACCGTGTGGCCATCTCCACTGGACATGCAGGTTTGGGCATCAATGGGGAAGGACTCATCTGTGTTGTCAGTGCAACTTGCTATACATGTGTGTTGGATCTGTGCTGATGATTTCGTTGACACTCCCATGACCAGGCTGATATGACGGGAGCCTTCATTTGGTGCTAATTGTTGACTGTGTGACCAGGTGTTCTGCTGACAGGATGGAGCCCTACTGAGGCAACATATGGCACAGCTTTCCTCACACAGGAGTGGAGTCCCCTCATGGCAGTGTGTAATCCTGTGACATTGTTGTGTGAGCATGTCTGTGTGTGTTCACTTCCATTTTGCTGTGCATGCTGGGATCCCTAGTGATGTTCCTGTTTGTGATGCTTGCTGAGTTGACCTATGTTCCCCCAAAGTCTTCTCCCTGGGTTCTCTGTGATGTGGGTGCATGGCACATTACTGGTCATCAGGGTGTCACCCATAGGTGTGTTTGCTGTCAGGGCTGAGTTTGTGGTCAGACGCAGATGGGACACAGTCAGGATTCCCCTTGGCACTTGTTGTTTACACCTGTCATGTAATTTCCAGTTTGTGTTAGCTTTCAGTGATTGTGACACGTTGTGTGTGTGACTGCTGGCACTCCTCAGGGTCAGGGCTGCAATGTTGGTAGTTGTCTATGTGTGTTCTTTGTGGGTGACCTTGGCTTCTTCATTGGTGTGGGACTGTGGCTGGGATCCCATTGGTTGGTGTGGTATTGCCATCATGTCCATGTACGGCGTAGTGTGCAGTGTGTCAGACATTCAGGAGTCTTGTTGAGTGGCCATGTGTGATGTGTTTCTGCACCTTGATTCCCACCACCACCCAGGGGATTGTCATGGGTGCATGTGCAATGTCACCAGTGCATGTGAGCTTCACTGCTGCACATTGTTGGAGGTCGAGGTGGGTGGTGTTGAGTGTGTGCAGATGAGAGTTGTTGCCCGGCTAGACCCCTGCCTCCATGTTGGCCTTGGCTTACTGGCCGTGCTGATTGATTTGTGCTTGTGTAGGTGTGATGGTAGTTTGTTGCTCAGGACACATGACTGTGGTTCACAGTGTGAACGACATCTAGCTTTGTCATCACAGTGGCATTGTCATGCAGCCCAGGGTCACCACATTGTGGGGACCCTGGGGTTAGTGCTGTGGTGTGTCTGTGTCTTGCTGTGTCAGTTGCTGTTCCTACATGCTTGTGTGACATGTGTGATTTGTGCTCCCTCTCATCTAACAATGCCTGATTGCCCACATAGGGGATTTGGATCCATGAGTTACTTTTGTGTGGCACTGTATACGCATCTGTGTAATTGGTATTCAGGCCTCATCATGTGTTATGTGGTTGCCTGGGGACACTGGCACCCCCCCCCCCTCACCTGTTGTGTTTGATGTGCAGTGTGGGTCTGCCTGTTTGTGTTTGTGCATCTGCACCACTGCATTGGCATATCTTAGGTGTGCCATTGGCTGTATGTTGTTTGGTGGGTTTGCCCTGCTGTCCCTGGGACTCCTAGGTCATCAGTCAGCACAATGATCATTGTTTGTGTGTCCCATTGCTGCCATGGTGTGGTATCTGTTCACCTCACATCTACAATCTCCACAGGGTATCTGCATTTGTGTGCCCATTGGTGCAAATATGTGGTTCTGCATTCTGATGGTCACTTCTGTCATTGTGTCATTGATGAATGTTGACAGTGTCAGCCCCCATGGGTGATGTTTGTCTGCACATGGCCAAAGGTATGTCTTATTTGCACTGCAC
This sequence comes from Calotriton arnoldi, assembly GCA_963921515.1. Lineage (NCBI taxonomy): Eukaryota > Metazoa > Chordata > Amphibia > Caudata > Salamandridae > Calotriton > Calotriton arnoldi. The sequence goes on along the minus strand of CAWUFW010000342.1, from coordinate 4,653,873 downwards.
TGTTTGCCTCCCCCAATCTATGTTGCTATGGGACACAAGCACTACTTTGCCACTGATGTGTTTGTTGTTCTGTGACCAGGAAACATCCATGCAGTTTGGCAGTTGCAGCTTTTTCAATGTCAACACTTACATTTTGGTCACTGTGATGATGGGGGTTTAGACCCCATTGCCACAATGTTCAAGATGTGCTTCATCTATGGGCCCCACACTTACATTTTGGTCACTGTGATGATGGGGGTTTGGACCCCATTGCCACAATGTTCAAAATGTAATTCAGCTATGGCCCCCACACTTACATTTTGGTCACTGTGATGATGGGGGTTTGGACCCCATTGCCACAATGTTCAAGATGTGCTTCAGCTATGGGCCCCACACTTACATTTTGGTCACTGTGATGATGGGGGTTTAGACCCCATTGCCACAATGTTCAAAATGTGCTTCAGCTATGGACCCCACACTTACATTTTGGTCACTGTGATGATGGGGGTTTGGACCCCATTGCCACAATGTTCAAGATGTGCTTCAGCTATGGGCCCCACACTTACATTTTGGTCACTGTGATGATGGGGGTTTAGACCCCATTGCCACAATGTTCAAAATGTGCTTCAGCTATGGACCCCACACTTACCTTTTGGTCACTGTGATGATGGGGGTTGGACCCCATTGCCACAGTGGTCATGGTCTGCTTGCATTGTGGGGGCCACACACATTTATGTGTGACACATGTGATAGGGGGTCACATTGTATGTTCAAAGTCATGTTCAGTGTTGTAGGCATTTGACACAGTCTACTCACGCTTGTCATGGTGTTGGGGGGGATGTCTTTTTGTTGCATTCTTTATGTTGGTGTGTGCTTGTTGTGTCCTGCATTAGCCATCCTATGAGTGGGGGTGTTGTTGGTGGTAGGCATCCAGCCCCCCATGGGTAGAGGTGGTAGTAGTGACAGGCATCCAGCCCCCCATGGGTAGAGGTGGTAGTAGTGGTAGGCATCTGGCACACCCTGGGTAGAGGTGGTAGTAGTGACAGGCATCCAGCCCCCCATGGGTAGAGGTGGTAGTAGTGGTAGGCATCTGGCACCCCCTGGGTAGAGGTGGTAGTAGTGGTAGGCATCTGGCACCCCCTGGGTAGAGGTGGTAGTAGTGACAGGCATCCAGCCCCCATGGGTAGAGGTGGTAGTAGTGGTAGGCATCTGGCACCCCCTGGGTAGGGGTTGTAGTAGTGGTAGGCATCTGGTACCCCTGGGTAGGGGTGGTAGTAGTGGTAGGCATCTGGCACCCCTGGGTAGAGGTGGTAGTAGTGACAGGCATCCAGCCCCCCATGGGTAGAGGTGGTAGTAGTGGTAGGCATCTGGCACCCCCTGGGTAGGGGTGGTAGTAGTGGTAGGCATCTGGCACCCCTGGGTAGGGGTGGTAGTAGTGGTAGGCATCTGGCACCCCTGGGTAGAGGTGGTAGTAGTGACAGGCATCCAGCCCCCCATGGGTAGAGGTGGTAGTAGTGGTAGGCATCTGGCACCCCCTGGGTAGGGGTGGTAGTAGTGGTAGGCATCTGGCACCCCTGGGTAGAGGTGGTAGTAGTGACAGGCATCCAGCCCCCCATGGGTAGAGGTGGTAGTAGTGGTAGGCATCTGGCACCCCTGGGTAGGGGTGGTAGTAGTGGTAGGCATCTGGCACCCCCTGGGTAGGGGTGGTAGTAGTGACAGGCATCCAGCCCCCATGGGTAGAGGTGGTAGCAGTGGTAGGCATCTGGCACCCCCTGGGTAGGGGTGGTAGTAGTGGTAGGCATCTGGCACCCCTGGGTAGGGGTGGTAGTGGTGGTAGGCATCCAGCCTCCCATGGGTAGAGGTGGTAGTAGTGGTAGGCATCTGGCACCCCTGGGTAGGGGTGGTAGTAGTGGTAGGCATCTGGCACCCCCTGGGTAGAGGTGGTAGTAGTGACAGGCATCCAGCCCCCCATGGGTAGAGGTGGTAGGCATCTGGCACCCCCTGGGTAGAGGTGGTAGTAGTGGTAGGCATCTGGCACCCCCTGGGTAGGGGTGGTAGTAGTGGTAGGCATCTGGCACCCCTGGGTAGAGGTGGTAGTAGTGACAGGCATCCAGCCCCCATGGGTAGAGGTGGTAGTAGTGGTAGGCATCCAGCCCCCATGGGTAGAGGTGGTAGTAGTGGTAGGCATCTGGCACCCCTGGGTAGGGGTGGTAGTAGTGGTAGGCATCTGGCACCCCTGGGTAGGGGTGGTGTTAGTTGTTGGCATCCAGGCCCCTATGTGTATATGTGGCATTGGTGATGGCCATCCCGCCCCTATGGTGCTGCTGTTGCTGGTGTGAGTTATTTCTGCATCCCTCTGTGTGTGTGTGATATGTCGGGTACGTGTAGTTTGTTTTTGTGGTTGGTGTCTGACTTACCTTCTGCGCCGTACGCGTCCGTGCCTGTTCCGGTAATAGATGTAGAATATTGGTAGGATCGGCACGATGGGATTCATGGTTGGTTCGTCTCGTTCGTCTTTGTCGTTGCTTCGCCTCATCCTCGTGGCTGGCGTGTTCGTCTCGTAGCCGTGGATCGTCTTGTGGCGCGGATCGGAGCTTATGTGCGCCTCTCCCGGATGCTTTGACGTGCCGTGTGTAGCGACGGGTTCGACGCGTACGGAAAGCGCATCGTACTTGTCCGGCCGGACGGGGCTGCATTTTGGCTTCCGTGCGACTCGATTCTGCGTTTCCGGATCCGGCTCGGTCGGAGAACAGGACCTGGATTGGGTGAGTACGACTGGGTCGGAATCTATGCAGTTGTGCGCATCGTACTTGCTCGTTCGGAACAATGTGCAAATCGGTCGGGAAACAGGCATTCGCCTGGCTTTTTTCCCGGCCGAATAGTGTTAGGTGCGCCTCCGACCGAGATCGGAATCGGCCCCATAGTGTTTTACATAAGTGCTCCCACGTCTCCGTAGGTTGCAGCACGCCCCGTTTTGTGGCAAGAACGGGAAGACCTAATGATGAAGCATGACATCAAATGAGCCTTTGGTGTGTGAGGGGTATTTTAAAAACACATAGTGTTTCCTACAACAATCTCCCTAAAGAATAAACTGGAGTGGTGTACATTAAAGTTTTAACTTCAAATACCAGCCCACTGTGTGAAAACAGTACCATTTTATTCTGAAAAAATGTTGAGAAAAAGTAAACTAAGGGCAAGAAAATTTACGGTAGAGCATTTGTTTTTTTTAAAGCAAATAGAACTGTGTTGTTACTGTCTAGCTGCTGGTTTGCTTCCTGTTAATAGTACTTGCAAGTGTGGGAAAGAACCCGAGGACTTGTTTAAAGAATGTAACAAACAAATGGTGGTAGGGGGCGGAGTGGGAGGATGAAGAGGGGAGACTCGAAGAGAAGAGATAAGGAAAGTGCCAAGATAGTAAACAGATGGTGCCATTACTTATAGAATGAGCCAGCTGGGGCCTGTTTTGTGTGTTATGGCCAATGTGTGTAAGCTACCTCTATATGCATGGTATAGGGTTTTACGTATATTTCAGGCTATTACCAGTAAGACAATGCATTTTATACCTTAAATGCGGTTTAATTACTGTATCTATTACATAGGCAACTGCAGTTTACTTTTATGCGTTTAGTTCGTACATGTAACATACACAGTTTGCCTTTCAACATTTATAACTACTGAAGCAGCGCCCTACCATGTCGCCTTAAAATGCGAGCAGCGTAATGCATTTTGTGAGTGTATTCCTGAAACTCCTGTGAGCAAGACACAGTGTGCGCTATTTTGAAGCATCAACGCGTTTGAAAGCTCACTGAGTATGCCGTGATATATTAAACGCATGTGCACCGTGACATCGAGCCAGCTTATTATATTATTTGTTTACCTATTTTTAGCAAACACAAGTAATTTAATCACTGTATCTGTTGCATAGGCAACTGTGGTTTACTTTTATGTATTTACTTTCTACATGAAACATAAACAGTTTGCCTTTCAACCTTCATAACAACTGGATCAGCGCACCACCATGTCGCCTTGAAATGCGAGTAGCGTAATGCATTTTATGAGGCGGCTACTTGCAGCATATTTTGTGTATTGAGTGTGGACCTGTGAGGCGGTGTGCGCTATTTTTAAGCTTCAACGTGTTTAAAAGTTAACTAAGTGTGCCGTGATATATTAAAGGCCTGTGTAGCGCAACATCAAGCCAGCTCCTGAAACTCCTATGGGCAAAAGGCAGTGTGCGCTATTTTAAAGCTTCAACGCGTTTAAAAGTTCACTGAGTGTGCCGTAATATATTAAAGGCCTGTGTAGCGCGACATCAAGCCAGCTCCTGAGACTCCTATGGGCAAAAGGCGGTGTGCGCTATTTTAAAGCTTCAACGCGTTTAAAAGTTCACTGAGTGTGCTGTAATATATTAAACGCCTGTGCAGCGCGACATTGAGCCAGCTTATTATATTGTTTTCCTTTACCCTTTTTTAGAAAACACGAGTAATTGTAGGCTGCGATTACAGCTTTTCCAGAAATTAGCAGTGTTAAATATAACCACGGAATTAAAGACCAGGCTAAAGTATATACTAAGCTGTTATTTAGTAAATAAAAAAAGCCGCACTAGTGGCGTTTAGCACAGCACATGTAAATAAGCGCTGCGAAGAAAGTGAAAGTACTCGTAAGTGAAAGAACTCGGCCATGTACCTTGCGAGAGCGAGCAGGATAATTATAAACAGATGCTTGATGTAAACACACGCTGTAGGCTAAGTGAAAGCACTCGTAACTGAAAGCACTCGTGCATGTAGGCTATGTACATTACGAGAGCGAGCGAGATAATTAGAAACAGATGCTAGTGCTGCGCGTAACCGCACGGAAAAGGCCATGGTGCACGAGCGTGTGGTCAGCTTTTTGAAGCCCCTTACATAAAGTCTCGCAGAGCAGCGCTTGCGCGCTGCGCTAGGCTCGCCCTAAAAAGTGGGAATAGGGTGAACATCAATAATACCGAATACTTCCCTATACCTATGAGACTAACCTAGAACACAATGAAACGCTGACTGCAGAATGCACCAAAACTGTGATTAAAAACAATGGGCCTCATTTACAAGCCCATTGTGCGCCAGTGCGTCACTTTTTTAGATGGCGCGGTGAGCCTGCCCATATTTGTAAGGCCACGTAAAGTCACCTTGCGTGACTTTTCATGGCCTTGTAAATATAGGCCCCTTTCACACATTACTCTGCAAAGAAAGGGGCGTTCCATGGGTGTTGCTGTGGGTGTTCCCACAAAACATCCATTGAACCTGATACATTCCCAGATTTACAAAGTGTTGTAAACCTGGGAATGCGTCAGAATCCTACGCCTCCCCAGGGGAGTCGTAGGAGTGCCGCAATAAGGAGAAATACTTTTATTTCTCCTCTTTTTTGCTCTTTCTATGTGTGCAGTGCACATAGGAGGAAAACGCCATTAATACTTGTTTTTGTGCAGGAAGGTAGTCCTTCCTGTACAACAACAATCATCCCAGCAATGCAGGCACCCTTGCACCATGTGGTAAGGGTGTCTGTGTTGGCGCACGGCTGCTGTTTGTGCGCTGGCACTGGGAGAAGGACAGGAATGCACTGTATCTTGTAGATACAGCACATTCCTGCCCTTTTATTTTGATGCAGGCTTGCTGTGCTGCTGTGTGTCAAAATATAGTAAATGAGGCCCTACATAGCTGCCTTTTACTTTTGGTACGTTGTAAGAAAGACAAGAGGACCCCAACACTAGAACCAGGGGTAAGTAATATGTTAAGAAAACAAAGGTTACTAAGTGGCCAATAAGGTCCAAATAGACATGTACAGTTGCATTAGAAAGGCGTTAAACAGTATGCCTGTAGTTAAGTAGGCATATGGGGTAACTCATACCAGAAGGAGCAGTAAGCCAGTTACTAGTAGGGACACAAAGGAGTTATGTAACACATGTTTTATTAAATAGTTTTTTGCAATATAAAAATAGTTCAGGTGCTCACAAAAAAGTGACATCAAGCATGATGTGGTGGGTGAAGGTAACTTTAAAAATACATCGCATTGACAACATAAGGCAGAGAAACCCAAGAAACAATTTTCTAACAATACAGGGAATCTCTTGTTGTAGGGGGTTGACGGCATTTCGATCTCACTGAGTAGAGATCATCATCAGGACATTTGTGAGCAAGAAGAATCTATAAAAACTGTAAATTATATTAAATTAGTATATGGTCCCTAGCTCCATGTTATTTAAATTAGGTGATGCTCATGTGCTCCCAGTGAAGAAACCGAATTATTGTGGCAACAGTAGAGCTAATCGTGGAACAACAAAGGTTGTGACATCCTATGACTGGTTCAGGCTTAACTAATTAAATAATTTGAAACAAATTGAGTAATAGTGCAACAGGCACATTCAGAGGAATTGTGAGGGTGTCAAATTTACACAATAGTAGTAGTTAATCAACGTAGCAGGAAAGAACAAAAGGGATCACGAAAATTAATCAGAGGAATCACGGAAAGGACAGGCAGAAAAGGAATTGTGCCATGTAATTAAAACTTACTGAGATGACTGGTCAAGGCCAGCGATGTAAATTAAATAGGTACAGGCCAGCAAAGTAATGTGAGTGGGTGCTAACCGCTTGGAGTGGCGTGTGAGTTAGACGCGCAGTTGGCGACCAGGGGGCTTAAAGGAAAAAACATAGTTAGAAGACTACAGATCCGAGAAAGGGTCTGAGAAAGCCGTAGCCAGTTAGCGGCACTTACTTAATTCACGGCGGTATGCGAAGCTGTGGCACGTATCAACACTTAATAGCTACGCTAAGGAGGCATGCGGTGGCAAGGAGGCATGCGGACTGGTGCGAGTCATCCGGGAAGGTAGACTGCAAGTAAAAACAGTAATGAGGGCTAGTTTCAAGGTGGGTGGTCAAGGAAATCGAAAGCCGTGAGCCGAGCTGAAAAACTTACTCAAAAAGGAAAGTTAGCTGAATGCAGTAAACCGGAAAGAGAAATTGCCAGGATTCAAGGTATCACTTAGTGGTCAATCAGACGTATGGGGTAAACGAAAGATGAAGGCAATGAGGATATGGGGTAGCACCCAAGACATACAGAGGGATAAGCAAATTGCCAAAAATCTTACTTGGTAATGCGACCTCGTTAATTAGTTTGCGCTGCCAGGACAGGCAGCCGTTCCGTCTTAGGACCTGGGCTCAATGAAGCAATCAGTGCCGGAGCAATGGGTGAGCTCCAGGTGATTATAAACCAATTAGCCGGTGCACGTGTGGCCGGAGCAGAGAGGGGGGTGTGTCAGTAGGCCACACGTGGGTCTGGAAGAAGGCGCTGAGTGCGCATGTGCGAGGGCAGCTGCTGCAAGTCAGCTAAGTGGTACAACGCAGAGCTAATTAAAGGGAAGATAAACGGCGCTGAGTGCGCACGTGTAAGTGCAGCTGCAGAGAGTCAGCTCAATTACACCATGAAGGGCTAATAGATAGTGTCAGAAAAGAGAAGGTAGGTGCCCATAAGAGTAGCTCGAGGGCAAAAAAGGGGTAAGAGTAAACAGTTAAAGAACACGAGAAGGGGCAACATTTGTATAAGAAATTAAAGAATACATAATATGCATACTAAAAAATTAATACAGAGGCAGTATTTACAAATGATGCAGATGGAGTGCTAGGTTACTGGTGGTTATACAAACCCAGATACAATGGAGGAAAATTTCAATCAAGAAGGTAGTCTAAAAAAGGTCCGAGCTCTGGAAATAAAGCGGGGTTAAAAATTGAGTTCCATTCATCCATTGTATTCAGACCATGTTCCATTGTACGACATTTAAAAATCCATTTGCACTCAAGTCTGTTGAGAGTCTGCTGTTGACTGCCACCTCTGCACTGTGGGCGTAGGATGTCTTCAACTTGCCATGAGAAGTCCAATTCAGAATGTCCTTTTTCCAAAAATTTTTCCACCAGGGGTGCTGTGATGATCTTGCAGTGAATCCGGCTCCTGTGTTGTGATATCCTGGTATTTATCTTCTGGGTCGTCAGTCCTATGTACAGTAGTTTGCATGGACATTGAATGCAGTATATCACATTGTAAGAGTTACAGTTAGAGAAAAATTTTAATGTAAGTTTAACATTCCCATATTCAAAAACCTTAGTGTTCTCATTGGAGTCACATGCCAAACAGTTGTTACATTTGTAGTGTCCATGTAAGGGGGGAAGGTTAATGTAGGATAAGAGGGAATTGTCACTGCGTGTGGGTTTGTGTGCCCTGATTAAGTGGTCTTTGATGTTGCGAGCTCTTTTGAAGGAGAAGAGGGGGGCTCCTGTAACCAAGCCCAGTGGGGCTAAGACGGACCAGTGTTTTTTGATCATTTTAGTCAGCCTGTTATTCACAGGGCAGTAAGTGGTGACACATGTGATCTTAGAAACTTGTGCTTTTTGTTTAGATTGTAGTAGATATTCACGATGCGAGTACCATGCTCGCTTCATTGAGCGTTCGACTAGACGTCTGGGATAGCCTCTGTCAGTGAGTTTTTTGCAAAGGGTCTCAGCTTCTTTGAAAAAATCCTCTTTGAATTTGCAGTTCCTGCGAATTCGGAGGAATTGCCCGTAAGGTAATCCATCTCTGAGTGCTCTGGGGTGAGAGCTGTTGTACTGGAGCAGAGTATTACGCTCCGTTGGTTTCCTGAACAGTGTGGTATATAGTTCGCCGTCCAGACTTTTGACAGTCACATCTAGGTAATGAATTTGTGTGCTGCTGTGATTGTGTGTAAATTTGAGGTCAGGCTGACTGCTGTTAAGCCAGTTGCAGAACTCGTGTAGTTCAGTGCTGTTCCCTCGCCAGATCATGAACACGTCATCTATGTATCTGTGCCATACCCGGATTTTTAGTAGGTACGGATTGACTGCGTTAAGAATGATAGCGCTTTCTAGGTTGTCAACGAACAAGATCGCAAAATTTGGGGCAAAAACTGCTCCCATAGAAGTTCCCTTGCACTGTCTATAGTATGTCTCTTGGAATAGAAAATAATTTTTCGTCAGGGATATTTGGAGAAGTGAGATTACGAATTCAGTCGGGACTTGATGTGCTGATTTAAATGATTCTTGATGACGTCAATGCCCTTGTCCTGAGGGATATTTTTTGTATAGTGATTCAATGTATAATGTGACTCGCAGTTGATTTTGGGTGTCAAAAACCTCTGATTTAATGAGATTTATAAAGTGGGTCGTGTCTTTTACGTTTGTGGTAGTGCACTGGGCCAGGTCACGGATAAAAAAGTCAATGTACCTTCCAAGGGGTTCTAGTATCGAACCACAGCCTGACAAGATGGGTCTGCCTGGGGCAGCCTCCATGTTTTTATGTATTTTCGGCAGCGTGTATAGTACAGGAGTACGTGGGGTTTTATTGTTAAGAAACAGGAATTCATTGTGACTAGTAAAGCCTTGTTCTTCAGCAACGTTCGTGACATTCAGGATAAGATCTCCAATTTCACAAAGGGGATTGCGGGTCAGTATTTCGTAATGTGAAGTATTACCAAGCTGGCGGAAGATCTCATTGTCATAGGTCACTTTGTCCTGTATGACTATACCCCCGCCTTTGTCACAGGGTTTAATCACTATGTCATCTAGTGCTTTCAGGTTGGTCAAGCTCTGTTTTTCTTCCAGGCTGACATTATATGGTGTGAACCTGTATTCTTTTTGTAGTCTGTCCAGGTCTCTAAGGACTAGGTGTTCGAAGGTTATGACTTCTGGGGGCATGGAGCCACACGGAGGCTTGAAGGTAGATTTTGGGCGTAGCCCAGTGGCATCTGTTTTAGTCGGTGTTTCTTTGTTATGAAAGAAAGTATTCAATCTAACCTTCCTGAAAAATTGAAAAATCTCAGTTTGTATGAGAAACCAGTTGGGTTTTTCGGTTATAACAAACGACAGCCCTCTGCTCAGTAGAGCAATGTCTGTGGAAGCCAGCTGGTGCTTCGAAAGGTTGAAAATAGGGATTTCTTCATTACTGGGTGTCGGTGCAGTGGCCCAAAGTTCTAATATTGGTACCCCCATTGGTAGAACTTGCGTCTGGTCTGCCGCTCCCCCGGTGGGAAGTTGTACCTGGTTTTTACTCTGCCCCTGCCTCCGTCCCCTGAGAACGGTTGGCCTCTCCCTAAAAAATTAGCATTGTGGGAAGAGGTACTAAGTCCTGCTCCGGGGTCAGAGTTGTCAGAGTCAGCTGATGAATCAGAGAAAGTCACAGGTTGTCTGTTTTTGAATCTACCCCAGGTCCCAGCCGGGTTTCTCTGGGGTTCTTGTGGGGTGGCAGTGAAAAAATCTTCCTGTAGGTAAGGGTAAGTTTTCTCCTTATTGTAATTTTTTATATCTTTTGACACTTTTGTTGACTTTTTGTGGTGTTCAAAACTTTGAAAGTCAAGAATGGTGGGCCCGATTCACAGAACTAACTTAAGACAAAGTCCTAAACTTACTACCATTTTGGTATTCACAGAAGGCACTTACTCATTTTGGTATTCATAGAAGGCACTTACTCATTTCGGTATTCACAGAAGTTAGTAGTCCTAACTTTAGGACTCCTAAATGCCTTCTGTGAATACGAAGTCTTAAAGTTAGATTTTCTCAGTTTAGGAGTAGTAAAGTTAACTTTACTACTCCTAAACTGAGAAAATCCTAACTTTAAGACTTTCGGTATTCACAGAAGGCATTTAGGAGTCCTAAAGTTAGGAGTCCTAACTTTACTTCTCCTAAACTGAGAAAAATCCTAACTTTAAGACTTTCGGTATTCACAGAAGGCATTTAGGAGTCCTAAAGTTAGGAGTCCTAACTTTACTACTCCTAAACTGAGAAAAATCCTAACTTTAAGACTTTCGGTATTCACAGAAGGCATTTAGGAGTCTTAAAGTTAGGAGTCCTAACTTCTGTGAATACCGAAATGAGTAAGTGCCTTCTGTGAATACCAAAATGAGTAAGTGCCTTCTGTGAATACCAAAATGGTAGTAAGTTTAGGATTTTGTCTTAAGTTAGTTCTGTGAATCGGGCCCGGTGCGTTCGAGTTTCTCTAGGACTGCTTTGGCATCTGCTAGGCTATCTAGTTCTAGAATTGCCTTTTCTAGCTCAAGTATCTCCTCTAACTCATTTTTGCTATGTTCCAATGCAGTATCGATCCCAAGTACCATCCAATGGCGTGAGCACGTTGTACCAATGTGTGCAAAGCCGTTCTTGAATATTTTATCTTGAACAAAGATTGGTGGGATGTTACGAACCTGCAGGCCTATGGGAATGATGTCTGCTTTTAAATATTCAGTCAGCATATGTGCATGTAATTCCGTGCGGATATGCTTTTTCTTTAGTCTCTCTAGGGCAGTTATTTTTTCGGTGGCCGAATCTGTGGGGGTGACAGTAGGTACTGGTGTATGGAACAAGGATGGACCGCTTATTATCCTAGCAATATATTCCTCAGTGTAGGTAGGAATAACATTTGTAGACATTATGCATATAGGTAGCCTGATTAGGAAGGAATAATTACTCTAGTTTGGTGTGTAGTAGGTTTAGAGAACAAACTACACAGGAAATATTTACAAGTAAGAAATACAAACCACTTATTAGTGGTGACCCTTGCAGTGAAGCCACTGCGCTTAACGCGTTGTAAGAAAGACAAGGGGACCCCAACACTAGAACCAGGGGTAAGTAATATGTTTAAGAAAACAAAGGTTACTAAGTGGCCAATAAGGTCCAAATAGACATGTACAGTTGCATTAGAAAGGCATTAAACAGTATGCCTGTAGTTAAGTAGGCATATGGGGTAACTCATATCAGAAGGAGCAGTAAGCCAGTTACTAGTAGGGACACAAAGGATTTATGTAACATGTTTTATTAAATATGTTTTGCAATATAAAAATAGTTCAGGTGCTCACAAAAAGTGACAGCAAGCGTGATGTGGTGGGTGAAGGTGACTTAAAAAATGGGAAACAACCTTTAGAACGCATGCCTTACATCGCATGCCATTAGATTGCGGTTTTTACAACGAAAGTCGTTACAACGACTTGCACTGGAGGGCGCTATAGGACAAGGAGTAGTTTAAATTACTATCCAACACCTTCCCTACTGTACGTAGGCTGGAGTTGGAATAGTAAATTAAACTACTCCTAAGTCCAGCGCCCTCCAACGCAAGTCGTTGTAACGACTTGCGTTGTTAAAACCGCGATCTAATGGCATGCGATGTAATGCATGCGTGGTATCGTCATACATCCACAAAAAATACATCACATTGACAAGATAAGGCAGAGAAACCCAAGAAACAATTTTCTAACAATACAGGGAATCTCTTGTTGTAGGGGGTCGACGGCGTTTCGATCTCACTGAGTAGAGATCATCATCAGGACATTTGTGAGCAAGAAGAATCTATAAAAACTGTAAATTATATTAAATTAGTATATGGTCCCTAGCTCCATGTTATTTAAATTAGGTGATGGTCATATGCTCCCAGTGAAGAAACCGAATTATTGTGGCAACAGTAGAGCTAATCGTGGAACAACAAAGGTTGTGACATCCTATGACTGGTTCAGGCTTAACTAATTAAATAATTTGGGGGCGTGGCTTGGCCGGCTGCAAGATGGCCGCACTCTAAGTGGGCTCTGCCGGCCAAGCTCATCATCCGCCAGAATCCTGCAGACAAAATCTCTGATACTGCCTGGCTCCAGCATGTCTGCACTCACCATGTCCCGGGGCGCTGCCTGATTCCATCTGTGGCCCCCCTCGCAGCTCCTGGGCCGTGATCCGCTCCTGGGACTGCTCCTCGAAGTCGGGGCCTGCCACCACCGCCGCAAGGCCTTCCTGCCTCGGCCCTGCCGCACCCGGAGCGCCAACCCGGGGCCTGTCCTCCTTCGCTGCTGGAAGGTACCGGTGAGTGCTGCGTCCGGTGGGGGCTCGCGTGCCGCACCGCCCGGCCTTTCTCCCGACACTTTGTGCGGGCGCCACCTTTCCGTGATCCGGAACCCGCAGAGACTGCTTCTTCCTCACCCTGGCCGGGTGACGTGGGCGGCGCGCCCCCCGTGACCCCTCGCTGCCATCAGACTCCTGGCTCTGTGACACCCGGCCCCTTCGAAGCCCGGATGCAGTCTCCCTGTCCGGACGCCTGTGCACGGCGAACCTGGCTCCCTCTGTGGCGCGCCTCCCTTCCTGGACTTGACTTCTGCGTGTTGTTGTCATCCAACCGCCCCAGACGCTGAGAATGCGCTCGTCTGCATGGCGCTCATCGCCCTGAGATTCACTGGACCCCGCTCCAGTCCACCTCCTGGCACAATGCCGTCATCCACCGGATACCTGCAGAGGCCTACGCATACCGTGGCTCACCCTGGCGGCCCTTCCCGACCCCTCTCGGCATTTCATCTGCCTGTCGGCGCCATCCAGCACCTGATAGAACTCACCTGATGCCAGTATCCGGCTGTTAGGGGTAAGTGCGGTAGCTGTGTGGGGCCGCCGTGGCTGGGTTGAGGGCACGCGCGCCATACCACGGGGCCCCGCCTCACATTACCAGTGCCACTTCTGCTGCATCGCCCTTTGGCCCTGTGGTTTCTGGCCCCGTGTGAGAGGCTGCACACCCTCCGTGCATCCCCGCTGCCCCATCCCCTGCGGCTGCACCCCCCCCTTCTAGGTGGCACGGAGGCCTGCTAACAATTCACTCCTTTGGGCCTGGCCTGCCGGTGTGGAGACACGCCCTTCTTTACTACTCACCTAACTGTCCTAGCGGTCCCCGCTGGTGCCTTTTGTGATGGGAGGCTTCACAGCCCAACACTACTCCCTGGCTCCTGACACCTCTCCTGGCACTGCCCGCTTGACTCATCTCTTCTTAGCCCTGGTCGGTTCTCTCGCAGTTTTTTGCACTGCCAGTTCGACATCCAGTTGTGCTCCCTGTCCACTCTCTTCACAGCCGGTGATTGACATGGGTAAGACGGACCCCAAGCAACCCCATCTCACATTCGACCAGCGTCGTCAAATGCGCCAGGACGGCCCGGTTGCAGACGGTGGCGACTCTGCTACCCCAGCGGAGATGGCCGCCTCTCGTGAGGACGACCTCAAGTCCATCATGCTGGAGGTTAAATCCGCGGTCTCCGGTATAGCTGCCCAGCTGGACCAGCTGTCTTTGCGCCTGGATGTGGTCAAGTCTCGGGTGGACTCACATGACAATCGCCTGCTGCACGTCGAGTCAAGGGTCTCTGACGTTGAAGACGCCGCCACCCAGGATCGACAAAAACTCCTCCAAATGGACAAAATCCTGGAACTGATACGCACCAAAAACGAGGATTTGGAGGCGCGCTCCCGCAGGAGCAACTTACGCATTACTGGAGTGCCCGAGTCCACCAACATTTCGCGAATGGAGGATTTTGTGGAGCAACTGGTGCGTGAACTATTCGGTGACGTGCTATCTCCGGTCTTTATTGTGGAGAGAGCCCACCGCTCCCTCGGCCCTCGCCCAGGCCCCGGATTGCCGGCTCGCCCGATTATCGCTAAAATCCTCAATTTTCGGGATCGTGACGCAATCCTCCGGGCGGCCAGGGAGATAGGTGAGATCCGCCACCAGGGTAACTCCTTGTCTTTTTATCCGGACTACACCCTGGCGGTACAGGCTGCCCGCCGCGAGTTCCTGCCTGCGAAACGTCTTCTCCAAAAGCATGAGATCCCATACTCTCTGGCATATCCGGCCAAGTTACGAGTCAGGCAGGGCTCCAAGACTCTCATCTTCCCGGATCCCAAGGATGCCCTCGTCTTTGCCAAGAAGCTTGATCGCACTCCCCGCTCCACCCCTGCAAACTCTCAAGTCTCTGTTGTCGGCAACCTAAGTGACAATGACTAACTCCGTCTCCTCCCGTGGCGCTGTCAGGCTGCTGGTTTTCCTCATGGTTTCCTGTTCGCCAACCTCACCTGGCCTGTTCCACACCTCCTGGCTCCAAGATGGCTCGCCCCCCACTGTAACGCTCGGGGGCTAGGCACTATTGTTCCTTCATTAGACTCTAACTTCCCTGCTGTCTGCTATTGCATCTGGCTTGGCCACCCTGCCATGTCGGCAGGGGTGTACGCTGAGCAACGCCATGCCTCCGCGGGATGATTCCCACTTCGGATATTGACTTTTCCCTTCCAAGTTGGGGTTCCCTGGGGCGGGCGTGGGTGGTTTCTCAACCTGTTTGGGGGGTTGGTGCGGGTGGGGGAATTCTGGGGATTTGCGGCCTCCCTCTGAGGCGTATTTGATTTTGTTAGTATGAACTCTGTTGTTCTCTTGCATGTCTCATGATGCTGTTCCACGTTTGCTCTGCAATGCCATGTCACATCGCTCCCCGCACTCTCCCAAGGCCTGTTCCTTGTGTACTGCATGTTTTGTCATTTCTCATTCTGGGTGTGTGGCTTGTTGTTTCCTTCTGAAGCTAAGTTGTCAGACATGGCATGCTCCTGGTTGTTTTCTTGCACCCCCTATGCTGCTGCATTGCTTTTTTCTCCCTCTGCTATTTTGCACCATCACACGCACCTGTACAAGGGTCCAGGCCGTATTCACCACATCTCGTGTTACTATCTCCCTCTATATGGCTGTATGACAGACACTATCTTCTGGACCTGGAATGTCCGTAGTCTCAATGACCACCGCAAGGCCTGACTAGTACACGCTCATCTCCTTCGGCACAAAGTAGACATCTGTCTGCTCCAGGAAACCCACCTGCTCCCTGCATCCGCCTCTAGACTCCACTCACGGCACAGGGGAGAATCACACTCCTCGTTCTACTCTAACTACTCCCGGGGGGTATCTATCTTCATACGCAGAGGGCTCCCTTGGCAAACTTCCCAGGTTATCACTGATCCCGCTGGGCGCTTTGTTATCCTACATGGCTCCCTCCAGGACCAGCCCTTGACGATTGCTGCAATGTACGGCCCCAATAATAACCCTGGGCAAAGCACTACACTACGCTCGCGTAGTTTGCGAAGTTTGCGCTACTTCGCACTACGCGAATTGCACGTAGCACAGTGCAAACACGCGTAGCGTAGCGTAGTGCAGCGGTCATTTTGCTTGCTCGCGGTCCTCAAAGTCAAGTTGGCGACCGCGAGCAAGCAAAATGACATCCTGGCGAGACTTTTTCCTCGTTCGCGATCAGCAACATCAAGTTGCCGATCGCGAGCGTGGAAAATAAACCTCCGGCGAGATTCTCAACGCGGGAGGTCAGGTTTCTCATTGCGAGTGGTCGCGTATGCTCGCGACCGCTCGCGATGAGAAACTACCAGTCCGCGTTGAGAAAGCTGCCGCTCAAGTAAAAATCTACTCGAGCGGCAGTAAAGACAGCTCGCACTGTGCAAGATGCCGTTTTCAATGATTGCAAAGTGCGGAGAAGCATCCGGCACTGTGCAATCATCGCGAACAGCGCACTACGCAGTTCGCGTAGTGCTACGCGTAGCTCGCGGAGTGCGAAGTGCACTTCGCGTAGCTTTGCGTAGCGCTACTTCGCGAACTACGCCCAAAGTTACCCAATAACGACGACCCAGACTTCTTTACGCAGGTTTGGCATCGCATTTCGTCCCTCGGCCCTGCTGCACTCCTCTGGGGGGCGGACTTTAATGTAACACTGTCTTCGGTCCTGGATCGTTCTGGCCCCCACGCCTCCCACCCACGCGCCGCGGCACTCCTTAGCTCCATTCTTGCTGAGAACTCTCTGTTTGACGCATGGCGCCACATGCGCCCTGAGACCCGCGAGGGCACCTGCGTTACTGGAACTCGCGGTTGTTGGTCCCGTCTGGATCTCTGCATCACATCTCCAGAGGCCTTTTCCTGGCTCATCTCTGTCGATCATATGGCGGGTACCCTTTCTGATCATGCACCGGTTCAGCTTAGTCTCCGTCTTCCCCAGTCCCCTCGACGCGCTTTCTCCTGGCGGCTCCCCTCAAACGCGTTGCGAGATTCTGTCTTCTGTGACGAGCTTCGGACCGCGATCACTAACTACTTTGAGCTTAACGAGGGTTCTGTAGACTCCCCCTCTACACTTTGGGAGGGTTTCAAGGTTGTCATTCGCGGAGAATGTATTTCTAAACAGTCCGGCGTCCTACGCTCCATTCGCAGCACTCTCAATAAACTGGAAACGGAAATTAAATCTTTGGACTCCTCCCATGCTCTTAACTCCAGCCCCGATACACTTGCTCAACTCCGCGAGAAACACACTGAATTCGCTGAGGAGGCCAATAGAGAGCTCTCGTTCCTGGGTAGGGAGGCCCGAGCGCGCCACTTCGGCGAGGGCGACCGGCCGGGACAAACCCTGGCCAACCTCCTCCGTCCACCCCGCGCTGCATCCTATATTACTGCTCTTCAAGATGGTGGCCCAGCTCGGACCACCTCCCCTGTAGAAATCAAGGCGCGATTCATGGATTTTTACATGCAATTGTACACGGCGGGATCCACCCCTTCGCACGAGGTCCTTGTTCAGTATTTTGATACCCTTGAACTCTTATGGCTTGAAAACTATCACCGGGAATTCCTTGACGAGCCCTTTTCTAAAGAAGAAATCTTTTCTGCCATCAACGGTATGCCTGGTGACAAGGCCCCTGGCCTGGACGGCTTGCCCGTCTCTTTTTACAAGACCTTCGCCCCGATTTTGGTACCGCACCTGGCCGCCATGTACAATGAGTCTTTCGAGAGCGGTCAATTCCCACCGGAGCGTGAGGCTATGCTGACTCTTCTTCTCAAGCCGGACAAACCTCCCGAGTTGCGGGACTCCTATCGCCCCCTGTCCCTTATCAATATGGATAACAAAATCTTCGCCAAGCTGCTTGCGTCGCGTCTTCTCCCTCTCATGCCACACATTGCTCGCCCGGATCAATCCAGCTTTATTCCTGGCCGTGCGACCTCCCACAACCTCCGGACCATCTTCTCCGTCCTCCACCAAATTAACCCAGCGCTCCCTGCAGTGGCTGCCCTGCTTGACGCTACCAAAGCCTTCGATACCCTAGAATGGCCCTTCCTTTTTTTTCTCCTTCCACGTCTTGGCTTCAGCCCAGTTTTTATACGCAAAATCTTACTCCTGTATACCCTTCCCACTGCTCGTCTCCGGATCAATGGCCTAATATCTGATCCCATCCCCATCGGGCGAGGCACCCGTCAGGGGTGCCCGCTCTCGCCTATGCTCTTCGCCATCGCGATGGAATCCCTGGCGGCTAGACTCCGACAACATCACACCCAGAGGGGCATGGATTAGCAGCCCGCGCCCTCTTGGTCTCCATGTACGCAGACGACATCACTTTATATGTCCGCAACCCCCAGGAAAATCTCAGCCCTCTGGTGCGCGAGATTATACGGTTTGGGGGCTACTCAGGCATACAAGTGAACTGGAACAAGTCAGTCCTCTTCCCCCTCACTGACGCCACCACGCCCTTTACCCTGGACTACCCCTTCATGTGGGCGTCAGGCCCCACTCGCTATTTAGGTATCTGGCTGAGCAGGGACGTGGACGAACTTTGGAGGGCTAACTTCGGCCGCGCGGTGGACTGGCTCGAGTCCAAGATTCCCCTATGGAGCCGGCTGCCCCTGTCGTTAGCCGGTCGAATAGCAATTGCCAAGATGGTAGTGCTCCCGAAATTTTTATATTTATTCCTGAACGTACCCGTTCCCCTTACTGCCCACTTATTCCGCAGGGTCCGCTCGCTGCTCATCTCTCTTTTCTGGGCTGGCAGGCAGTCCAGGATCGCGTATGACACTCTCACCCTTCCGATGTCGCGTGGGGGCCTTGGCGCCCCTAACTTTAAACTCTACGCACTGTGTGCTCAGGCCAGTTTTCTGCATTTTTGGCTTCACCCCACTCCTTTTCAGCCACACGTGGCGGTGGATCTTGCTGCCCCGTGGCCGCTCACCACTGCCCTGTTCGCCCCGGCCAAACCCCCACGCACTGAAATTGACACAGTCGAGACCTTACGCTGGGCCTGGGAGGGTCTCCACTGATTTTCTGGTGCTCCCATGCTTTGGGCGAATACGATGCCGATCGCTCGGCATCCGGCTTTCCCTCCTCTCCAGCCTTCCGGTATGGTTAAACACGCCACTCGTCTGGGGTTGTCTACAGTAGCGGATCTCTACCCGGGGAACACATTCTTCTCTCTCGCTGACGATTCTGGGCCTATGGACACGTTACTCTATTATCAGCTCCGGGCGATCTGCAAGGAGATACACCCCGCGTTCCCCCAGCCTCCCCCCTCGATGGCCGCTCTTGATTTCCTGTACTCATCTTCCTCCCCTCGGAAGCTGGTGACTAAACTTTACGCCTTCACGCTGGCGGCTACCTCCATCTCCGCTGACCGTGCTCGTGTGGCATGGAGCGAGGACCTTGGTGTGGAAATCTCCCAAGCTGATTGTCTTTATTGTTGCAACCAGACTAAGCGACTGTCCCCAAATTACCGCCTGCGCCTCATTCATTTTAAATATTTGCATAGGCTTTACCGCACTCCCGTTCAGCTGCACAAGTTGGGACTCACCCCTAGTGATAGATGCCTGCGCTGTTCTGCTCCTGCGGCGGACTTCTTTCACCTCGCCTGGCTATGCCCCAAGGTCTCCGCTTACTGGCGTGAGGTCTGCGCTGCTATTTCTGAGATCACCTCTTCGCCGGTCCAGCCTGACCCCCCGCTCTGCCTCCTAGGCTTTGTTAAATTCTGCCCAGATGCCTCCCGCCGCTTGATTGCCATGCTACTTGTCCTCGCGCGGCGTAGAGTTTCCATGTGTTGGGGTCGCAAACCTGCACCTAAGTTCGCTCAATGGCTCGAGGATGCATCGCGCTGCCAGACCCTATTGTCCGAATTCTGGGACCATTTGCCAGCTAGATCTTGCCCACTCGACATATGGGGCCCCCTAGTGTCTTACCTCCTGGATCGCACCCCCCAAAGCCCGGCGACCTCTCCCGCGCTCCCCGCCGGCACTCCGCCCGCGGCGGCCGCCGGTGTAGGTCAGTGATTGGCTTTCCCCCTGTCCCTATTCCCTTTAGTCTGGCCCATCCCTTCTCCCGCAGCGTAGGCGCTTCTCATCAATTATTGTTCACTGTCCTGGTGTGCCTCAGTAATATCTGCCATGTTATCGCTTTCTGACGTTCTGTACTACTGGTCAACCTCGTCATCCTCAATCGTATTCATGTATATGGTGCTTTGAGTCGGTGCAAGTATGTAACCTGTCTATGCAATTTTGTCAATAAAGGTTTTTGAAAAATTAAAAAAAAATAAAAAAATCTAATTAAATAATTTGAAACTAATTGAGTAATAGTGCAACAGGCACATTCAGAAGAATTGCAAGGGTGTCAAATTAACACAATAGTAGTAGTTAATCAACATAGCAGGAAAGAACAAGAGGGATCACGAAAATGAATCAGAGGAATCACGGAAAGGACAGGCAGAAAAGGAATTGTGCCATATAATTAAAACTTACTGAGCTGACTGGTCAAGGCCAGCGATGTAAATTAAATAGGTACAGGCCAGCAAAGTAATGTGAGTGGGTGCTAACCGCTTGGAGTGGCGTGTGAGTTAGACGCGCAGTTGGCGACCAGGGGGCTTAAAGGAAAAAACATAGTTAGAAGACTACAGATCCGAGAAAGGGTCTGAGAAAGCCGTAGCCAGTTAGCGGCACTTACTTAATTCACGGCGGTATGCGAAGCTGTGGCACGTATCAACACTTAATAGCTACGCTAAGGAGGCATGCGGTGGCAAGGAGGCATGCGGACTGGTGCGAGTCATCCGGGAAGGTAGACTGCAAGTAAAAACAGTAATGAGGGCTAGTTTCAAGGTGGGTGGTCAAGGAAATCGCAAGCCGTGAGCCGAGCTGAAAAACTTACTCAAAAAGGAAAGTTAGCTGAATGCAGTAAACCGGAAAGAGAAATTGCCAGGAGTCAAGGTATCACTTAGTGGTCAATCAGACGTATGGGGTAAACGAAAGATGAAGGCAATGAGGATATGGGGTAGCACCCAAGGCATACAGAGGGATAAGCAAATTGCCAAAAATCTTACTTGGGAATGCGACCTCGTTAATTAGTTTGCGCTGCCAGGACGGGCAGCTACTCCGTCTCAGGACCTGGGCTCAATGAAGCAATCAGTGCCGGAGCAATGGGTGAGCTCCAGGTGATTATAAACCAATTAGCCGGTGCGCGCGCGGCCGGAGCAGAGAGGGGAGTGTGTCAGTAGGCCACACGTGGGTCTGGAAGAAGGCGCTGAGTGCGCATGTGCGAGGGCAGCTGCTGCAAGTCAGCTAAGGGGTACAACGCAGAGCTAATTAAAGGGAAGATAAACGGCGCTGAGTGCGCACGTGTAAGTGCAGCTGCAGAGAGTCAGCTCAATTACACCATGAAGGGCTAATAGATAGTGTCAGAAAAGAGAAGGTAGGTGCCCATAAGAGTAGCTCGAGGGCAAAAAAGGGGTAAGAGTAAACAGTTAAAGAACACGAGAAGGGGCAACATATGTACAAGAAATTAAAGAATACATAATATGCATACTAAAAAATTAATACAGAGGCAGTATTTACAAATGATGCAGATGGAGCTAGGTTACTGGTGGTTATACAAACCCAGATACAATGGAGGAAAATTTCAATCAAGAAGGTGGTCTAAAAAAGGTCCGAGCTCTGGAAATAAAGCGGGGTTAAATAATTGAGTTCCATTCATCCATTGTATTCAGACCATGTTCCATTGTACGACATTTAAAAATCCATTTGCACTCAAGTCTGTTGAGAGTCTGCTGTTGACTGTCACCTCTGCACTGTGGGCGTAGGATGTCTTCAACTTGCCATGAGAAGTCCAATTCAGAATGTCCTTTTTCCCAAAAATGTTCCACCAGGGGTGCTGTGATGATCTTGCAGTGAATCCGGCTCCTGTGTTGTGATATCCTGGTCTTTATCTTCTGGGTCGTCAGTCCTATGTACAGTAGTTTGCATGGATATTGAATGCAGTATATCACATTGTAAGAGTTACAGTTAGAGAAAAATTTTAATGTAAGTTTAACATTCCCATATTCAAAAACCTTAGTGTTCTCATTGGAGTCACATGCCAAACAGTTGTTACATTTGTAGTGTCCATGTAAGGGGGAAAGGTTAAGGTAGGATAAGAGGGAATTGTCACTGCGTGTGGGTTTGTGCGCCCTGACTAAGTGGTCTTTGATGTTGCGAGCTCTTTTGAAGGAGAAGAGGGGGGGCTCCTGTAACCAAGTCCAGTGGGGCTAAGACGGACCAGTGTTTTTTGATCATTTTAGTCAGCCTGTTATTCACAGGGCAGTAAGTGGTGACACATGTGATCTTAGAAACTTGTGCTTTTTGTTTAGGTTGTAGTAGATATTCACGATGCGAGTACCATGCTCGCTTCATTGAGCGTTCGACTAGACGTCTGGGATAGCCTCTGTCAGTGAGTTTTTTGCAAAGGGTCTCAGCTTCTTTGAAAAAATCCTCTTTGAATTTGCAGTTCCTGCGAATTCGGAGGAATTGCCCGTAAGGTAATCCATCTCTGAGTGCTCTGGGGTGAGAGCTGTTGTACTGGAGCAGAGTATTACGCTCCGTTGGTTTCCTGAACAGTGTGGTATATAGTTCGCCGTCCAGACTTTTGACAGTCACATCTAGGTAATGAATTTGTGTGCTGCTGTGATTGTGTGTAAATTTGAGGTCAGGCTGACTGCTGTTAAGCCAGTTGCAGAACTCGTGTAGTTCAGTGCTGTCCCCTCGCCAGATCATGAACACCTCATCTATGTATCTGCGCCATACCCGGATTTTTGGTAGGTACGGATTGACTGCGTTAAGAATGATAGCGCTTTCTAGGTTGTCAACGAACAAGATCGCAAAATTTGGGGAAAAAACTGCTCCAATAGAAGTTCCCTTGCACTGTCTATAGTATGTCTCTTGGAATAGAAAATAATTTTTCGTCAGGGATATTTGGAGAAGTGAGATTACGAATTCAGTCGGGACTTGATGTGGGGAAGGGCGCTGATTTAAATGATTTTTGATGACGTAAATGCCCTTGTCCTGAGGGATATTTTTTGTATAGTGATTCAATGTATAATGTGACTCGCAGTTCATTTTGGGTGTCAAAAACCTCTGATTCAATGAGATTTATAAAGTGGGTCGTGTCTTTTACGTATGTGGTAGTGCACTGGGCCAGGTCACGGATTAAAAAGTCAATGTACCTTCCAAGGGGTTCTAGTATCGAACCACAGCCTGACAAGATGGGTCTGCCTGGGGCAGCCTCCATGTTTTTATGTATTTTCGGCAGCGTGTATAGTACAGGAGTACGTGGGGTTTTATTGTTAAGAAACAGGAATTCATTGTGACTAGTAAAGCCTTGTTCTTCAGCAACTTTCGTGACATTCAGGATAAGATCTCCAATTTCACGAAGGGGATTGCGGGTCAGTTTTTCGTAATGTGAAGTATTACCAAGCTGGCGGAAGATCTCATTGTCATAGGTCACTTTGTCCTGTATGACTATACCCCCGCCTTTGTCACAGGGTTTAATCACTATGTCATCTAGTGCTTTCAGGTTGTTCAAGCTCTGTTTTTCTTCCAG
Source organism: Calotriton arnoldi (assembly GCA_963921515.1). NCBI lineage: Eukaryota > Metazoa > Chordata > Amphibia > Caudata > Salamandridae > Calotriton > Calotriton arnoldi. The sequence continues at coordinate 4,630,391 of CAWUFW010000342.1, read as the reverse complement.
GCTGACATTATATGGTGTGAACCTGTATTCTTTTTGTAGTCTGTCCAGGTCTCTAAGGACTAGGTGTTCGAAGGTTATGACTTCTGGGGGCATGGAGCCACACAGAGGGTTGAAGGTAGATTTTGGGCGTAGCCCAGTGGCATCTGTTTTAGTCGGTGTTTCTTTGTTATGAAAGAAAGTATTCAATCTAACCTTCCTGAAAAATTGAAAAATCTCAGTTTGTATGAGAAACCAGTTGGGTTTTTCAGTTATAACAAAGGACAGCCCTCTGCTCAGTAGAGCAATATCTGTGGAAGCCAGCTGGTGCTTCAAAAGTTGAAAATAGGGATTTCTTCATTACTGGGTGTCGGTGCAGTGGCCCAAAGTTCTAATATTGGTACCCCCATTGGTAGAACTTGCGTCTGGTCTGCCGCTCCCCCGGTGGGAAGTTGTACCTGGTTTTTACTCTGCCTCTGCCTCCGTCCCCTGAGAACGGTTGGCCTCTCCCTAAAAAATTAGCATTGTGGGAAGAGGTACTAAGTCCTGCTCCGGGGTCAGAGTTGTCAGAGTCAGCTGATGAATCAGAGAAAGTCACAGGTTGTCTGTTTTTGAATCTACCCCAGGTCCCAGCCAGGTTTCTCTGGGGTTCTTGTGGGGTGGCAGTGAAAAAATCTTCCTGTAGGTAAGGGTAAGTTTTCTCCTTATTGTAATTTTTTTATATCTTTTGACACTTTTGTTGACTTTTTGTGGTGTTCAAAACTTTGAAAGTCAAGAATGGTGCGTTCGAGTTTCTCTAGGACTGCTTTGGCATCTGCTAGGCTATCTAGTTCTAGAATTGCCTTTTCTAGCTCAAGTATCTCCTCTAACTCTTTTTTGCTATGTTCCAATGCAGTATCGATCCCAAGGACCATCCAATGGCGTGAGCACGTTGTACCAATGTGTGCAAACCCGTTCTTGAATATTTTATCTTGAACAAAGATTGGTGGGATGTTACGAACCTGCAGGCCTATGGGAATGATGTCTGCTTTTAAATATTCAGTCAGCATACGTGCATGTAATTCCGTGCGGATATACTTTTTCTTTAGTCTCTCTAGGGCAGTTATTTTTTCGGTGGCCGAATCTGTGGGGGTGACAGTAGGTACTGGTGTATGGAACAAGGATGGACCGCTTATTATCCTAGCAATATATTCCTCAGTGTAGGTAGGAATAACATTTGTAGACATTATGCATATAGGTAGCCTGATTAGGAAGGAATAATTACTCTAGTTTGGTGTGTAGTAGGTTTAGAGAACAAACTACACAGGAAATATTTACAAGTAAGAAATACAAACCACTTATTAGTGGTGACCCTTGCAGTGAAGCCACTGCGCTTAACGCGTTGTAAGAAAGACAAGGGGACCCCAACACTAGAACCAGGGGTAAGTTATATGTTTAAGAAAACAAAGGTTACTAAGTGGCCAATAAGGTCCAAATAGACATGTACAGTTGCATTAGAAAGGCGTTAAACAGTATGCCTGTAGTTAAGTAGGCATATGGGGTAACTCATACCAGAAGGAGCAGTAAGCCAGTTACTAGTAGGGACACAAAGGAGTTATGTAACATGTTTTATTAAATATGTTTTGCAATATAAAAATAGTTCAGGTGCTCACAAAAAAGTGACAGCAAGCGTGATGTGGTGGGTGAAGGTGACTTAAAAAATACATCGCATTGACAAGATAAGGCAGAGAAACCCAAGAAACAATTTTCTAACAATACAGGGAATCTCTTGTTGTAGGGGGTCGACGGCGTTTCGATCTCACTGAGTAGATTGTGAGCAAGAAGAATCTATAAAAACTGTAAATTATATTAAATTAGTATATGGTCCCTAGCTCCATGTTATTTAAATTAGGTGATGGTCATATGCTCCCAGTGAAGAAACCGAATTATTGTGGCAACAGTAGAGCTAATCGTGGAACAACAAAGGTTGTGACATCCTATGACTGGTTCAGGCTTAACTAATTAAATAATTTGAAACTAATTGAGTAATAGTGCAACAGGCACATTCAGAAGAATTGCAAGTGTGTCAAATTAACACAATAGTAGTAGTTAATTAACGTAGCAGGAAAGAACAAGAGGGATCACGAAAATGAATCAGAGGAATCACGGAAAGGACAGGCAGAAAAGGAATTGTGCCATATAATTAAAACTTACTGAGATGACTGGTCAAGGCCAGCGATGTAAATTAAATAGGTACAGGCCAGCAAAGTAATGTGAGTGGGTGCTAACCGCTTGGAGTGGCGTGTGAGTTAGACGCAGTGGCGACCAGGGGGCTGAAAGGAAAAAACATAGTTAGAAGACTACAGATCCGAGAAAAGGTCTGAGAAAACCGTAGCCAGTTAGCGGCACTTACTTAATTCACGGCAGTATGCGAAGCTGTGGCACGTGTCAACACTTAACAGCTACGCTAATGAGGCATGCAGTGGCAAGGAGGCAGGTTGGAGGAGGAGTCCTCCCACACCCAGGCAGAAAACATCAACACCTGGCTTGAATCAGCCAGAGACAGCATAGCCCCCTTGAGGAAAATTAAAATTAAGAGGCCCCATGACGCTGGTTCTCTGACGACCTAAAAGCGAAGAAACTGGCTCTGAGACAAGCTGAACATAGGTGGAGACGCAATTATTGCTCCGATAAAAAGGCCGCTTTTGTGTCCTTACTCAGAGATTACAAATGTGCTATCCTCCAGACCAAAGCAGAATATTTTTCCTTAAAAATATTAAAATCAGCCAACAAAGCCAAGGACATCTTCTCTATAGTGGATGAACTTGCTAAGCCAGATCGATTCATTGCAAAACCTGCTCCATCACAACTTTTATGCAACTCTCTCAACTCATTTTTCATCGAGAAAATCGCCACCATTAAGGCCAGTATCCCCAGGTCTATCTTACCCTTGGCCCCTCTGTGCCTACACACAAACTCCCTTCATCTTGATCGAATCCCTTCAATCACTAGAGATGTTTTCTTTGCCCTACTTAAAAGGTCTGTTCTGGTTCCCCTACGGATAGTTGTCCTCCCCACATCCTTCGGGAAGTTTTTCTTTCCTGTCCGGACCCCCTATCGCTTTTAAACAACTCCCTTGCTCAAGGTACTGTTCCTAACTTATTTAAAAACGCCCAAGTTGTCCCTATTCTGAAGAAACCCAGCTCTGACCCCTTGATCCCCAGCAATTATCGTCCCATCTCCTTGCTGCCTTATTTAGGCAAAATTCTAGAAGCCCATGTTGCCAACTGTCTCAGTTCCTTTGTAGAGCAATCTCATTACTTGGACTCCCATCAAGCAGGTTTTAGACCTGCACATTCCACTGAGTCAGTCATCTTGGCAGTCTTGGACGAACTTAGAAGGGGGGCCGACCAGGGCACTACCCAAGCCCTGGTGCTCCTGGATTTGTCGGCCACCTTTGACCCGGTCGACCATCACCTTTTGATCGACCGTGTCGGCAGCGCCGGGATCCAGGGTCTGTCGCTGAAGTGGATCTCCTCCTTTCTCAGCAACCGCTTCCAAGCAGTCCGCCTTGCTAACTTCTCTGCAGAAAAAAGAAAACTGACCTGCGGGGTTCCACAGGACTCTTCCCTCTCACCCCTTCTTTTTAACCTGTATATTTTACCCTTGATTCTGGCCCTGCGTAAGAGAGAGGTCGTAACTTTTAACTACGCTGATGACCTTCAGCTAGTGTTTAATATCGACTCATCTGTATCATCGGTTGCGAGCTTCCAATCCACAATGAGTTTTATCAGTGACTGGATGAATGTCAACCAGCTCAAACTTTACCCTGATAAAACCGAGCTGATTCTCACTGGTGGCCCAGCCAATCCGTGGAAATCTAATTTCTGGCCTCCACTACTGGGGAGTCCCCCACTCCCAGCCAGCTCTGTTAAAAGCCTGGGAATTGTGATCAGTAATGATCTAACTATGAAGACCCAGATCAGCTCAGTGGTCTCCGCTTGTTTTTTCCATCTGCGAAGAATCCGGAAGATCAGCAGATTCTTGACCACCGAGGCCCTTACCCAGGTCGTCCTTGCCCTGGTAATTTCGCGTATTGATTACGCAAATTCCCTGTATGCTGGTATACCAGCATACCAATTACATCGTCTGCAATTGGTGCAGAATCAAGCTGCCAGGCTAATCCTTGGTCAGCCTTAGCACCATCATGTTAGACCATTTTTGAAGAGCCTCCATTGGCTTCCTTTGTCCCAACGCTGCCTCTTCAAGTTAAAGACACACAGTTGATGGACGGAATGCAGAACAAATCAAAACATTCACCCCCAGTCACGAGATCTGGGTTAAATCCATCATTCTTTTGCTCACCATGCCACCCCAGTTTAGACCTGGCCATATGCAAATCAGTCTTGACCCTGTGCCTCATGGGAACAGTCCAGCCCAAACTGCCAAGCCAGGTCCTCCCTGGACTGGAAACAAGCATCCTAAGACCGGTTTCGGTGTTTCACCCCTCTTCAGCCAGGATAGCTTGATTCCAGTGGCACAGTGAGCCCAGGACCCACGTCTGGGCATACCTGGCGCACTTAGGGCGAGAAAGCAAAAGACACACAGTTGATGGACGGAATGCAGAACAAATCAAAACATTCACCCCCAGTCAAGAGATCTGGGTTAAATCCATAATTCTTTTGCTCACCATGCCACCCCAGTTTAGACCTGGCCATATGCAAATCAGTCTTGACCCTGTGCCTCATGGGAACAGTCCAGCCCGAACTGCCAAGCCAGGTCCTCCCTGGACCGGAAACAAGCATGCTAAGACCGGTTTCGGGGTTTCACCCCTCTTCAGCCAGGATAGCTTGATTCCAGTGGCACAGTGAGCCCAGGACCCACATCTGGGCATACCTGGCGCACTTAGGGCGAGAAAGCAAAAGACACACAGTTGATGGACGGAATGCAGAACAAATCAAAACATTCACCCCCAGTAGAAACCGGTCCTAGGATGCTTGTTTCCAGTCCAGGGAGGACCTGGTCTGGCAGTTCGGACTGGACTGTTCCCATTGGGCACAGGGTCAAGACTGATTTGCATATGGCTGGGTCCAAACTGGAATGGCATGGTGAGCAAAAAAACGATGGATTTAGGCCCAGATCTCTGTACTGGGGTGAATGTATGATATTGTTCTGCATTCTGTCCATCAATTGTTCTTTTTGCATTCGTCACCCCGAGTGGGACGGGTATGCCCATACGTGGGTCCCGTGCTCTCCATGCCACTGGAGTCAAGCTATCCTGGCTGATGAGGGCTGAAAGCCCGAAACCCGTCCTAGGATGCTTGTTTCCAGTCCAGGGAGGACCTGGTCTGGCAGTTCGGGCTGGACTCTTCCCATTGGGCACAGGGTCAAGACTGATTTGCATATGGCTGGGTCCAAACTGGAATGGCATGGTGAGCAAAAAACGATGGATTTAGGCCCAAATCTCTGTACTGGGGTGAATGTATGACATTGTTCTGCATTCTGTCCATCAATTGTTCTTTTTGCATTTGTCACCCCGAGTGGGACGGGTATGCCCAGACGTGGGTCCCGTGCTCTCCATGCCACTGAAGTCAAGCTATCCTGGCTGATGAGGGCTGAAAGCCCGAAATAGGTCCGAGGATGCTTGTTTCCAGTCCAGGGAGGACCTGGTCTGGCAGTTCGGGCTGGACTCTTCCCATTGGGCACAGGGTCAAGACTGATTTGCATATGGCTGGGTCCAAACTGGAATGGCATGGTGAGCAAAAAAACGATGGATTTAGGCCCAAATCTCTGTACTGGGGTGAATGTATGACATTGTTCTGCATTCTGTCCATCAATTGTTCTTTTTGCATTTGTCACCCCGAGTGGGACGGGTATGCCCAGACGTGGGTCCCGTGCTCTCCATGCCACTGAAGTCAAGCTATCGTGGCTGATGAGGGCTGAAAGCCCGAAATAGGTCCTAGGATGCTTGTTTCCAGTCCAGGGAGGACCTGGTCTGGCAGTTCGGGCTGGACTGTTCCCATTGGGCACAAGGTCAAGACTGATTTGCATATGGCTGAGTCCAAACTGGAATGGCATGGTGAGCAAAAAAACGATGGATTTAGGCCCAGATCTCTGTAGTGGGGTGAATGTATGACATTGTTCTGCATTCTGTCCATCAATTGTTCTTTTTGCATTTGTCACCCCGAGTGGGACGGGTATGCCCAGACGTGGGTGCCGTGCTCTCCATGCCACTGGAGTCAAGCTAACCTGGCTGATGAGGGCTGAAAGCCCGAAACCGGTCCTAGGATGCTTGCTTCCCGTCCAGGGAGGACCTGGTCTGGCAGTTCGGGCTGGACTGTTCCCATTGGGCACAGGGTCAAGACTGATTTGCATATGGCTGGGTCCAAACTGGAATGGCATGGTGAGCAAAAAAACGAAGGATTTAGGCCCAGATCTCTGTACTGGGGTGAATGTATGACATTGTTCTGCATTCTGTCCATCAATTGTTCTTTTTGCATTTGTCACCCCGAGTGGGACGGGTATGCCCAGACGTGGGTCCCGTGCTCTCCATGCCACTGGAGTCAAGCTATCCTGGCTGATGAGGGCTGAAAGCCCGAAACCGGTCCTAGGATGCTTGTTTCCAGTCCAGGGAGGACCTGGTCTGGCAGTTCGGGCTGGACTGTTCCCATTGGGCACAGGGTCAAGACTGATTTGCATATGGCTGGGTCCAAACTGGAATGGCATGGTGAGCAAAAAAACGATGGATTTAGGCCCAGATCTCTGTACTGGGGTGAATGTATGACATTGTTCTGCATTCTGTCCATAAATTGTTCTTTTTGCATTTGTCTCTTCAAGTTAGGCTGCACCATTTATAAAGCCCTCTCAGGACGCGGCCCTGCTTTTATCGCTTCAAAGATACAGCGGTATGTCCCCTCTCGCGACCTACGCTCTTCTAACAAGAACCTGTTGACCCTCAACTCCTTCAAACGTAAGAAACATGGGGGCATCAGATTCACGATCCTGGCTCCTCAATTTTGGAACCCCCTTCCTCTCGAATTGCGTATGTCCACCTCTTATGCCCAGTTCAGAAAACTACTCAAAACTTGGTTATTCTCCCAGGCATATAATTGAGCTAACTGTTTGTGAATGCAACCGGCCCAACTTAGCGCCTAGAAACCTCCCGGTGTATGTGCGCTCAATAAATAATTTTTAACATAACATCCTTTAGCCAATCACATACTGGCTTCTCCTCCGCATGTTTAACTATGTTTTTTAAAACTCACAACTTTAACTTTATACTTTAACACTACTTACCCTATTCACACATACTACCTAAAATTACCATTTACACCTTATAATGTATATTCGCGCCACATCTACATCTGCTCACAAACTTTCACACTACGTCTGTTTCAATTAACACACTCCACTCTATACCACTCAACTCTATGCTACTGCACTCTACGCTATTACACTCTATGCCACTCCATTCTATGTGACTCCACTAAACGCCACTACCCTGTATGCTAATCTACTGTACACCACTCATCTCTACTCCACTCCACTCTACACCACTCCACACCACTGTACTCTATACTATTTATGCTGTACACCACTCTATTCTGTAACACTTCAGTCTACGCCACTCCACTGCCAGGCCCTCCACCGTACGCTACTCCACTTTATTCTATTCAATTGTACGCAATTCCAATCTACAACACTACACTCTATGCTTTTCTACCCTATGCCATTCCACTTTGTGTCACTTCATTGTACACCACTGTACTCTGTGCTATTCCACTGTACGCCACTACACTCTATGCCACTCCACTTTATGCCACTGCACTCTATGCCGCTCAAATATACTCAACTCCACTTTACGTCACTACATTTTTTGCTACTACAGTCTATAGCAGTACACTCCACTCTACTCTATGCTAGTTCATTATATGTCACTTTACTCCATGTCACTAGACTGTTGCCACTAAACTCAATGTTATTCCATTCTACACCACTGTAGTGTATGCTACTCCACTAAGTGCCACTCATCTCTACGTCACTCCTCTCCATGCCACTACACTCTAATCGTATTCCACTGTATGGCCCTCCACTGTACCACATTCCACTCTACTCCACTCAACTTCACTCATATGCGCCTAAAATCATTCACATGGTGGGCAGCTTCGTAGCATACTCCCTCTCATCCATGATGAATGAAGCCATCTCCTCCGGGAGCTACCCTCAGTTGTGGAAGGAAGCAGTGGTGAAGCCTCTTCTCAAGACGCCAAACCTGGATCCCAATGACCTTAAAAACATCCAACCTATCTTTCGTTTCCCAGTCCCTTCCAAGATCTTGGGAAAACATCTCAATAGCCACTTGATGGCGTATGTGGAAGAGCAGAACTAGTTGGACAGGTCACAGTTTGGGTTCCAGAAAAATCCTAGAACCGAAACAGAGTTAGAGTTGGCCACGACTGTGTTAGGCAGCTTGTGGATGCAGGGCAGAACGCGGCACTGATCCTCTTGGATCTGTCCACAGCCTTTGACACCATTTCCCCATCTCTGCTGGTCGATCGCCTACACAAATTGGGTGTCTTAGGCAGGGCCTTGAAACTACTGTCTTCCTTCCTTAAGGACAGATCCCAGATTTCCCAGTAACCTTTGTTTTTTTCATTCTATTTCTGAACTATAACGTCCCTGAAACCTTTGTTTTTTTTCAGTGAATTTCATGCAGCCCCCCTCCCCGGGCCGAGAAAGTTTCGTGAAGATTCATCAACCGACACCAAAGATAAATGCGACTGAAAAACAGCTTTTTAATTGAAATCAAGTCCTAACTATAACTACCTACTGGCAACTGCCAGTAGGTAATATATATATATATATATATATATATATATATATATATATATATATATATATATATATAACAATCATTTTCTCATACAAATATTCTGAAAAGTTCATGGTGATTACTGAAGATAGGAAGACAGACTGCATGACCACAAACAAAATTGCTAATCTACTCCTGCAGGTTTCCACCTACATTTGGTGTAGACTTACACCTTTTTTTGGTGTAGACTTACACCTTTTCTGAGGTGTGTTCGTCTGGCTGAAGCACGCTGCCCCAGCGCGGAGATACCCCTGACGGGGTGATTCGGGCGCTATATAAACTAATAAATATCAAATATTAAATATATTACCTACTGGCAGTAACAGACTTATTTGTAGTTTGGACATTTGCATCTAAGAAGGTCTCTATTAATGCTACTGACAGATAACAGATCATCAGCATAGCAACAAACATACACATCATTTTATCGATATCACATCGTTTGAGTAGCATTGCGTTCTTACATTAGTTTCTTACTCCACCAACCTATTGACTCAACCATTGAGAACACCCCACACTCAGCTGTACATTTATTTCCATATGCGTGTGACCTTTTGAGGGTTTGGGAGATAAGGTTATGTTACTGTCCTAAATGTTCATCTCTTGTAGTATGAGGTTTTGTCTTGTCAACTCTTCCCTGCTCTCATAGCCCTCTCTCATATGTTTGCTGGGTGCTTATTTCTTTTAAATGATGAGCCCGCAGTTTCTTATTTGATGGGCTTGCTGGACCACTCGTATGGTGTGCTGTAGACCCTGCAGCAGTCCCCGCTTCTGATCTATCCCACCCTCCCTTTTATTGCTTCCCTTCATCTCACAGTAGCCTCAGCTTCTGCTGTGCCTTGCCCTTATCCTGCAGCTCCTCTGACACGGTTGCTGAGCTACTCATTTCTTTTTAATGCTAAGCACCCAGCAGCTCCTCTCACATGCTTGCCTGTCTGCTCATTTGGAATGCAGTAAAACAGACAGCCATCTTACAACTGCTACTACTTTACCATTAGACTATCACCATTCCCATCAAAACCACTAATGTTACTGTCACTATTAGCAGCATTTCCACTGCCACCACCACCATATTATCACCACTATAATTAGACTGTTACCATTACCCTAGCACCATTACCAGCTATTTCATTACCACCACAATTATCAAAATTACCACCACTACCAACACCATCACACCACCACCATTAACGCCACAACCACCATTACCAGCACCACTATTACCATTTACCTCCACCATTACCATTACCACTAACACCTTTACCACTATTACCACATTACCACCTTTAACAACACCACTGCCATTACCATCACTGCTAGTACCTATCACTCCAGTTATCACCACCAAAGGCACCACTACCATTCCCACTAACACCACTATTTCCATCACTATCAGCACCACTAATGCTATTACCATTACCACTGTCATCAACACTATCAGAACCATCACCACTACCGCTATCACCACCATAACTTATTAGGTGCATCTGTGTGCATGATAATTGTGTTTTGACTGTGTTGTGTATGTGTAAGAGAAAGAGTGATGTGGGCATGAGCTTGAGGTATCATTAGCATTAAAGAAGGCTAGACCTATTGGCTTTTCCAGTGCTTGTTTTTAAGTCGCTGCTACAGTCATATTTTTCATTTAAAAGAATGGACTTGTTGACATTGCACAAAGGTTTGGTGAAGAAGCTGCAATTTCTCCCGGTTATCCTTTCACGCTGATGCCATCAGGACCCGGAAAACCCCTGCTGTTTCATCACATTAAGGGGGAGATTTACTAAGATTTTACGCCGTGTTTTGTTTATTTTTTTTTTATTTCTCTCCAACGCTAAACTTCTTTAGCGCTGGAAATAATGTGTAAGTAACGCAAAGCAACGCTTACTTAGCGCCAAGGAGGCATACCATGGGTGGAGCATGGGCGTTCCTATGCAATCACCCAAGGTTTCTGACGCTGAACCCTATTTAGTAAATAAAGTAGACAGGGTTTAGTGTCAGAAAACTGCGCCCTTTTGAAGTAGTTGCAGGGAAAGAGAAAATGCTTTCATTTCTCCTTCCTTTTCCGACTTTTTACGTATGCTGCAGTTTACAGCACACATACAAAGAGGGAAAATGGCTAAAGTTAGTCTAAGCATGGTATGTTGTACTGGGAGGATACCCTTCCAGTACAAAACCTATGCTAGACTCACGGAGACACCCTTGCACCATGGTGCAAAGGTGTCTCTGTGGTGCACTGCAGCTGATTTCAGCGCCAGTGCTAGAGAAAGGGGAGGAGAGTGCCATATTTAGTAAATTTGGCACTCTGCTGCTCTATCCTTCTCACGCAGCGCAGCATTTGCCGCTGCTGCCCTGTGCTGTGTGATAAAGTGGTAAATCTGGCCCTGAGTGTCAGACATGACGTAATTCTTATGAAGGTTGGCCATGAACCGCAAGTGAGTGCCAAAAATCACATTGCACGATGTGCCTCGCTTTCCTTTCCTGGAACCATGTATTAGTGAAATCTTTTTTTCTTTTTTTTCTAGAATTTTGGGATATTGAAAAGCGTAACATACTGTTCACATTCAAGGCTTCGAGATCCTGGTATGATCCAATTGCCAAAGCACAAAACACCTTGGAATGAGCCAGAGAGGAGCTAAGAATGGCTGCGCTGAAAGTTTGTGAAAGACCCGTTCATTTGAAAAGAAATAGCTAGCCTTTGGTTAAGGTTGCAGCCGTCCTGGACCTCTACAGTGTGATAATTTTGGATTCCATGTAGCCGGAGGTAGAGGATGTGGGTGTTAGTGAGTGAACACCCTGGGTACTGAATGTCTGGAATCCAGCAAGATAGAGTGGATGTAGCTAGGTCGAAATAGGTATTAAATCCACCTGGCACAAGAACCCTGCATTGAATGGAGTGACTGATAGCCCCAGGGTTGATGGAATCAGTCAAAAGGAAGTTGACACAAATTAGAATCAGTGGTGAACTCAGTTTAATTCATGTTTGGTTTCTTGATGTTGGGGCTAATGGGGCTGAGGAGTCTTATCTGCCCAGTGGCAGAGAGATCTCTCTTTGGCATCAGGCATCAACGTGTTTGCTGTTAATATTTTGAAAAATTAGTTGATGAACAATCATTTTCTCATACAAATATTCTGAAACGTTCATGGTGATCACTGGAGATAGGAAGACAGACTGCATGACCACAAACAAAATTGCTAATCTACTCCTGCAGGTTTCCACCTACATTTGGTGTAGACTTACGCCTTTTTTGAAAATTCACAAAGGTCCGGCAAAATTTTCCGTGGAGTCTATTGAAATCCTTTTGTGGATTCCATTATAGAATCAGTTAATATACACGTGTATATTTACTAAAGCAATAACCATGGTTAATTTTTACTTTATTTTTCTTTTTTCCCTGTGGTGAGAAACATTTTACCTCATGGAGAAACTCCTTGAACAACACCTCCACCAATTGTAGGGTTGTTCCCTGCCCGTTCCCATCCTGGAACGGGAGTTACTCGACAATAATAATCTCAGATTATTTCCGTGGTGGATACGGATCATGAAAATATATAATGATCCTTCTGGGTATGCACACACTTTTTTAGCATGTCTGCCCTGATTAACCCACCCCCCTCCTCTAGGATTGGTCTGTTTACAAGAAAATGTTTTGTGAGTAAATCTATTCATGAGTGTAAAAAGACTGTTTTTAACTTGCAAAAGTAGTTTAACATGCATAAAAAGTCTCTTTGTTCATTCAAGCTAAACGTACACGTGCAAACAGCTAAGTGAATAGGGCCTTGATTATACTCCATGATTAAATATTACATTTCCTTGCATTTCGGGGGTATTAACGTTCTGACACCTGCATCTGCAGTTGACGTATAGGGATCAATCCAAAGACCTGGGGCCTGATTCACAAGGGTAAACTTAGACTTAAGTCTAAGTTTACTACTTTTGGTATTCACAAAAGTAAGTTACTAATAGTAACTTAACTACTAGTAAACTTACCAGTAGTAAAGTTACTACTAGTAAAAGTGCTAGTAGTAAAGTTACTAGCAGTAACTTACCTCTGTGAACACCAAAATGTAGCAAGGTTAGATTTAAGGCTACGTTTACTACTTAAGTCTAAGTTAACTACTTTTGGTATGCACTAAGGTGTTACTACTAGCAACTTTACTACTAGTAAACTGACTAGTACTAAAGTTACTGCTAGTAAAGTTACTACTAGTATAATTTCTCGGAGTAAAGTTACTAGTATTAACTTACCTCTGTGGATACCAACATGTAGCAAAGTTAGATTTAAGTCTAAGTTTACACTTAAGTCTAAGTTTACTACTTGTAGGTATTCACAAAGGTAAGTTACTACTAGTAACTTTACTACTAGTCAACTTACTAGTGGTAAAGTTTCTACTAGTAAAGTTACTTCTAGTAAAATTACTAGTAGTGAAGATACTAGCAGTAACTTACCTCTTTGAATACCAAAGTAAAGCTAGATATAAATCTATTTTTACTACTGAAGTCTAAGTTTACTATTTTTGGGAATTCACAAAGGTAGTTATTACTAATAACTTTACTACTAGTAAACCTACTAATAGTAAAGTTATAAGTAGTAAAGTTACTACTAATAAAATTACTAGTAATAAACTTACCTCTATCAATACGAAAAAGTAGTAAACTTAGACTTAAGTCTAAGGACCTGATTACGATTTTGGCGGTCAGACTGCCAGACCACCACTGCGGCGGTCATGAGAACGCTGCCAAGCATCCTGACCGAGGTATTACGATTACGACGCTGGGTTGGCGGTGCAGTGTTGTGTAGTGTAGCTCCTATTTCCCTAATAGGCTCTGCGCATTGGAATAATATATCCTATAGGTTTGACATAGGACTACGGTCAGTATGTCCCTATCGAGTATATTAAACTTAATTACTTGTGCCAGCTAGCTCAGAGGCCACTAGAAACTCCTTGACAACAAGAAGGGAGTAGTTTCTGGCAGCCGCAAAACATGACCACTATGTTTCCCTTTTAGAATCAGAACGTGTCCCAGAGTCGTGGAAACAATAGATAACTATTTCACTCAGCTCAATCGTGCATGCTTAGTTTTCCTCAAAGTTACACAGAAAGAATAGACGGGAGTTTTCAATAAAAGATTTATTGAACAGTCTTGTTTCTGGTGTAAGTATAATGTGCTGTTACGATCACAAGACAGTATGCGAGATAAATAATGTACAGGGTGAGCAGTAGAAATAAATAATACTGCGATAGCATTATCTTTTAGTACAGATGCTGTTACATAAATAACACAGACTAAAAATGCGAGTACTCATACGATGCGTTGCTAAGCTAGTTCTACCCCAATGTACCTAACCTAACCTAGGTGTAGGACGAGGTATGAAGTAGGTGAAGTATTCCTTACTATGGTATACTAGGAGTATGTTTAAGCCCTAGTATGCCAAGAGTCCCTCTAGGTTCTTATCAGCTCCATACCTGAAGAATGAGAGAGGTAGGAATCTCTTTGCCAGACTCGAACTCCAACACCCCGCAAGGGAAGTCAGATCACTGGAAGCGGGACTCTCTGCATGCAGGGATGACAGCGTCTTCTCAGTGCGTCAGGCCGGGATACGGGCTCCTCTGAAGTCGAGGTCTCCTCTGGTTTACAGGGGCTAGGGAAGGTATATTTATACCTGAGAGTACCTTAGGAATGTTAGCATTGACGTGAATTGGACAGCGAAAGACGTCATGAATGAACCTCTAAGGAATAATGGTTCATGCATAATATATGAGGCCTTGAAGAAATCAATAGTCCTGGGCTAGAGAAACTCCCGCAGCCTAAGGGTCTGTTCTTCATGAACTCGTTGTGACGTTAGGGTGGACGGATGTCAGAGACCATGCCTGTATTTGGAGTGCACGGTTTAATGCCTAAATAAGGCCTGGGATTTTATGCCTATATAAGGGCAGGGTGAATTGTGCCTATATAAGGACATGATATTGGAAAGCCCGTTATGGACACCCTAAGAGGAATACAACACCCACTCCACTTTCGTGTATACGATAATACATAAATGCTAAACATTTAAAATGCTAAACATTAAAATGGAGTACCGCATATTTCTAAAATATTTCATAAAACCATTTTAAAAAGGCATTTAAAAAAAAAAACTTATTAGAATGCAAAAGGTACTGTACATTAGATGCATTGCTTATCCTTACAGGCATAAAGTTCGAAAATAAATGCAATTGGAATGAAATAAGCAGTAATATTTACATGTGACAGAAAATGATCGATAAAGTTCTTCAAAAATCATAGTCATTTCTTGTCATGTGAATGAATGAACTGTTTTAGACACACAAGATGACTAAATGTCTGTGGAAGAACCGCCAAGTCTGTACTATAAGGCTAGTTCTACTTTAAGCAGATTGAAGTACCATTTTCGTTCGAAAAATGGGAAAAAGTTCAATTTTTGGTAGAGTTCCAAGTTTTTGTAGAAAAAAATAATGAAGGCCAAATTGTTACTACATCTCTGGAACACTGTATGCTGAATCAGAGTCAGTTTACGGGTCTGGTGTAAACATGAGATCATCTATTTCTATAGACAAAACATCATCCACTGTATTTGGTGTGAGTTGGAACACCTCGTGAAGCAGGTTAATCGCACAGAGATGTGAAGCATTGCTTTCAGCAATGGTCGCCGCAGCAATGTTCGCGTCCGTTGTTACCTGTGTGCCTGTAGTTCTTTCTCGTACCTCAGCAGCAGCCGGAAGCGTCTGTGAGATCTCAATGAATGCTGTCATCAGGATAGGAAGCCGCTGGGGACAACACATAGCATGGGCCGTTATCTGGTCCAGCAGAGTATCGACGTCCGTTGGCGCATCCGATGGAAATGTTAGACAGGTGTCCAACACGCATTCTACACCGCATAGCAGGCATCGTAGAACAGGTAAGATGCAATCTTGCCAGATTGGTCTGAATGACAGGAACCATGTGGTATTAAGGTCCCGTAGACGATTTATGCCCAAAAGCTGTACTATTTGCTCACGGCACTTTCGTTCAAGGAGAGCTTTCTCCATGTCGCTCGGAGTGATGTCGGCGAATTGGCTGGCCATAGCGCAATAGCAGGAAGAGAAATAGAATTCCGGCAACAAGTGCTAGAATTAATGGTATGCCACCAAACACCGAATGTGCAAAGTTCGGGATGATTCCGAGTATTGCCTGGAAAGGTGCTAACAGACCGGAGCAGATGCCCTTAAATACATGTACAATTCCTGTTGTATCAGACATGTTGAAAATTCATCCTATCATTTCTACGAAATGTATAGGGCAGTTTATACGTATTAAAGTCTGTATGTCAGCCGAAGTCCTTGCAACTTGTAGATCATAGGTTTCTTTGGCCGAGGTCAAAGGCACTGTTTGTTGTAAAAGCATGGCTTTCATTCTGCTTAAAGTATCAAATCTTATAAAAGAGACGTTCAGCGAAGGCCATAGAGGCGACTCCCTGACTGTGTCTATTGGGGCAAACAATACTTGCATACAGCAAGTGACCCTGGAGTTGACCGTTACTAGATATGGGATGCCTGGCAGCATGCCACAGCAACTCTGATCATTCAACATGAGGTAACTCCCATTAGAAAGTTGTCCGAACGTTGGATTAATCACAGCAGCTGGTGTACCCTGCTGATGGCAAGACAAATTTGCCACAGAACCATTACAAGCCCCGTGCAAGGAAATGTATTGACATATAAGTGAACCGCTTAGTGCACGTTTACAGTTTTTACCGCTCAAAAACACTTCACGATCCCCGCTCCAACATCTATATGTATACGGCAAAGCCCAAGATGTCTTAATGTATTCCTTACCCAACCTTTCATATTTGCCTGCTTGCATTTGTCTGAGGCAATACTGAAACTGAAAAGTAGTCACAGGTAGTGTGATTTTGCCATGAATAAGCCATTCTGTAGCTGGTTTTTCTGCCACTGTGAATGGTAACTTTTCCAGTTTTTCAATGCTCAGCACTGTATACTTTGCTCCTCTTTGTGCCATTTCGAGCTGTTTATCAGTTAGATTGTATTCTGCAAACAGAGCCGTTGTGTTGATGAAACGCCAAGGCACATAGCCCGCTCGCAATGATTGCAGCGTCCAGCTTAATAACATAATAGAACGTAATTGAGATTGGCCTTGTTGTAACATCGCCAAATCTTGTTCTAGTATGTCGATAGCAGAGGATACAATGCCGTCCAGTGAATAAATTCTGGGGGACAAAGTTGTTAACCCATTGTCGACCACAGAGAGTGATTTCTCTAAATTAATACGATCAAGTTCACGTATTCGTTCTGCAGCCTCCATCTGTGATACTTTCCATGCTTCATTGTAGGCAGCATAAATGCCGGCATATATGAAACGTTTTTGACGCGGTTTTCTTGGTCCAAGCAAGAAATCCCTAAGGTCTGCGTCTTTTGCAAGTAAGGTTAAGTGTTGTTTCACATCCTGTAGTGTAGATGTATGCAGCCAATCGAGGCATAATTTCCCTACACTGTATGTTGTTACTACCCCCGGATGTTGTCTTTGGACGTATCTTGGGTCTGGCCTATGAATGGTAAAACCCTGAGTTTTATTCAGGAATCGTTCCTGACAGTTATTCGTGTCTGTGGGCCAGATCAACCATTTTTTCCAATCAGGATTAGATCTGTTGAGTTGTAGTATATTGTCAACTGTCACCACTGCCTGTGTTTCATTATTTTTTGCAGGAGTTGGTACAGAAGGTGTGTTCATATCTTTGATCTTGGCTAATCCAAGACAAGATGTTTGTTGGATTGTTTCATTCAAAAACATCATTTGTTCAGGGATGATGCAGGCTCTAAATAAAGCTTCTATCCCCTGTACTTGCCATTCTTTAGTACCCCACAAAGTTTTTGTGTCTATGGTGTCTTTCCAAAAGTCGAAACCCTGTCTAGACAGTTGGGCATTAAAAAATGCAGAGTAAATCTGTTTTGTATTTGTTAACATAATTTTCATTCCTGTCTTGTTTACATTTTTATAGTAAAACATTTCTGGATCAGAAGTATTGTAACCTGAAAAATATGGAAATTTACTAGCAAATGTTTTTGCACTACCTTTAGGTGGTGTAGGACAATGTTCCCATTGGTTAAACATAAACACATTTCTTGGATATGCAGATTTATGCAAATAATGATGACCATAGTGGTTATAACAATACAGTTGTTCATAGTCTGATGAACCCTCTAAATATTCATTTTTAGAAAATGCAGCAGATTTTTCTAGGTCAAACATAATGTCAGTCACAGTCTCAAAGTCCCAATCATAAGAATAGGTACTGGACGTGATTAGATCACTTGGTGAAATTTTAAACAAATGTGGAATGTTCAATTCTTCCGTCGGACCGAAGATATCAAAATCTGTTTTGTCCCACACTATACCATCGTGTATAGGAACAGCTGTGATGTTCACTGATGACAAGTCTCTTGCTTCACGATGGGAAGATTTATGAGGTTTCAAAAGTACGTTCACGCCTTTGCCTTCAGTGTTCGCATGGATGTATCTGCCACTTATAAGCACGCTCACAGTTGTAACCAAAGCTAGCCAGAGCAGGAAAACAAAAAGTCCAGATATAATCCAGAGTTCAATCCATGGAGAAACCAAATAAGTCTTTTTCAGAGAGTGAAGAAAGTCTTGTATTTGCTGCTTGAATTTGAATGTTGCTGGCGTCGTTTCAGGTTCACTTGGATCTTCTGAGAAAGTATCAAAGTTTATGAAATAGCCAGAAGCACTTCTATCAATTGTTGTAATTGCATCAGGAGTTGTAGAAATCACTGGAACCAGTTCATCACGTGCCACATTGGTGCAGACAGGTGTATTTGGACGAACTGTTACTTGTTCTTCAAGAGGAATGATTTCCATAGCATTATTGCTTAGTCCTTCATTTGTTTCTGCTGAATTCTCGATTGTTATCAGTCTTTCAGTATGAACCTCTTGGATAGTAGCGAGAGGAGTGCGTTTGCTACTAGGTCGGAGTCCACGAGGCCTACTATTTAGTATTGGCCACATACTGTGGTTTGATGAGGTCTATGGACACAAATCTTTTCTCCTTTCTTCCAGCAAGGGGCGGCAGTAGTACTGTTCTTGTTCCTTGAACTGCTAGGACAGGTACTGGTTGTCTGTAAGAAGGTCCAAATTCCTTCTTATCCGCAATTTTTTCTCTGACTAGATCCCCAACTTTTGGAATCCAGACAGGCCTTGCTGGGACAGCCGGTTGATCCCCAGTGGTGGTTGGCTGTAGGAACACGTTGCTTTGTTTCGTTCTTAATTTGTTTAAGTCCTGTAAAACAGCCAAACGATCTTTGATATCAAAGGGTTTATTTTCCACCACTGTGCCTACGTGTTCTAGGTCTGGTACCCACATTCTTGTCCCAAATAGGACCTCATATGGAGTGACCCCCCCTAGAGAACTTCTTGGCAGGTTGTTTAAAGCACGTTGAACCCCACTAAGGTGTTTGACCCACCCGTCACCCGAGCCTAATACTCTAGCTGTTATAGACTGCTTTATGTCCCGGTTTTTCCTTTCCACAACCGAATTTCCCTCAGGATGGAATGGAGAGGAGTACCGCAATGCAACGCCCAGATTGGCCATGGCTTCTTTGTAAGCCCGAGAGCTAAATGCAGGACCCTGGTCAGAATGTAGCGTGCCTATTGCATATATGCCGATAAAGACTCGCAAATCTTTTATAACAGTTCGAGCGTCAGCTGAGCGCTGAGGCCATAACCATAGGAACCTAGAGCATGAATCCACTGCAACCATGATATATTTATAATTACCGTCCCTGTGCAAGGGACCGCAGTGGTCCAGGTAAACACAAGCTAATGGTTTGTCTGAAATTAACAGGGGTGTCTGCGCAGGACGTTTCACTGTTGAGACTTTCATCTGTTGGCAAATTTCGCATTCTAAAACATAGTTTTTAGTTTGTTTCCGAATGCCAGGCCACCAATATCTTTGCTTGAGTAAAGATACTGTTGCTGAAACACCTGCATATGCAGAAGCTATCCCTTCATGTGCTGCTAGGATTAGTCCTAATCTGCGTTCCTTGTTTGGAATTACCCTATCCCCCACTCCAGGGATTCGAGCAAAAGGAACGTTGTTCGCATCAATTACATAAGAGTACTTGAGTGGAAACTTTTTTGGTAACGCTGCACTGCTGCCTTTGCTTGAAGCCTTGACAGCCAACATTATCTCACCGTCTATTTTTGTTTTTGAACGAGTGATCGCAGCTACGGAAGTCGTTTGCACAGCCCCCTTTGCGGCTTCGTCAGCCAATGAATTCCCTGCAACGTGAACGCCATCACGTTGATGACTCAGTGTGTGGATCACATGAGCCTTTGGTAGTTCGTTTTTCAACTGAACTACTTGTTCCCAAAGCATTTTATGCTTTATTGTGCCACCTTTCGCATCTTTGAAACCGTTTTCAAGCCAGTTTTGTATATATTCATTATACGACTGTACACAGTAAAAAGAATCGCACACGATTAGTGTGGGGAATTCGCGATCTGTAGTTTCAAGTGCCAGTTTGAATGCTTGTAGTTCAGCTCGCTGAGCCGTACAATCTCCTAGAGATTGTGTTTTTATGACCATAGGTCTGAAGATGCCATCTCGCATGCGACCTTTAACGATAGCACACGCTGCACTGTAAGCTTGCTTACTCCCGATTGCGGGTTGTGCGGATCCGTCAGTGTAAATTATAAATTCGTACTGATCGAGAGGCAGAATTTCAGTAGGCAGGGGACATTCATGTTCATACTGCAGGAATGCTTGTGTTTTTAAATCTGGATCAAAAACATATTCAACATCAGTTGCAGCAAGAGAATTAACCCATTGTATCCATCTTGGATGCAATGCTTTAGCATTTGGAATGCTTGCTTTTGTAACCGCTTCTAAAGCAGGTACTGGGGTTACGACAATAATGCGTTTCCCTTGGGCTAAGGCTCTTTCTTTTGCTACAGCGGTTTGAACTGCTGTTAGAATTTTTTCAGTTGAACTGAAGCGCATTTCCGCTTGTGTGTACAAATGAGATTTGTACGCTATTGGTATTTTCTCACCCTCATTGAAAGTTAAGTAGGTGAATCCGCATTGACCCGAAATTATTCGGATCACCAAATTGCGTTCACTTAAGCGTGTTTGTAAGTGATTTGTCGCATACATGTTAGCTTGTAGTGAACGCAAGATTTCTGTGTGTTCTTGTGTCCAGTTTCTGATCGAAAAATCAGGTTTGATTAATGCGTAGAGAGGTTTAACCCTTTCTGCGTAATTTAAAATGTATGTTCTTCCAAAATTTAGGAAACCCAGGATGGATTGTAAGTTTTTTAGCGTTTTTGGAGGTTGGAGCAGCGCACATTTTTCTAAAAAGTTAGCTGCCAAGCTCTTGCCTTCACTTGATAGCTCATATCCTAGAAATAGGACATTGAGATGGGCAATTCTGGACTTTTTAAAGTTGAATTTGTAGCCCTCAGAGGCGAAACCCAATATAATGGTGCTCACCCTGTTCAAGTGTTTATCCAGGTCATCGTCTGTCAGATAGATGTCATCGACATAGGACAATGCCTCATTGTCATAAATTTGTAGTAACTCCATTACCCTCGCTGAGAATAAACCTGGGCTATTCTTGAACCCTTGTGGGAGTCGACAAAAGTGACGCTGGGTCCCCATTATGGAGAATGCTGTTAAGTACCTGCTCTCAGGTGCTATGTTTTGACAAAAGAAACCATTTGAGATGTCTAATGTTGTTTTATATTTTTTACGCACAATGTTATTCATTAATGCTGTGCTATGTGCATTTTGCACTGCAAAAGTTTTAGAACAAGTGTTTAGGTGTCTGTAATCCAAAACTAGACGATATGTATTGTCTGGTTTGGAGACAGGAAACAAAGGATTGTTCATTGAAGAGGTGCATGTTTCAATCACCCCTTGATATTCAAGTTGATCTAAGATCTCCCTGACCATGTAGTTTAGCTTCTTGCTTTATTGGGTACTGCCGTTGTGCAGTTGGTTCTTGTTTCAGATGTATTTTATGTTGAGGCGAGTCCTCATCCCATCCTACATGATTTTTATATAATGCTGGGGCCTGGGCTACTGCCCATTTCCTGGCATATGTATATTTTAGGTTAATTGGAATATGGTTGGAGAAGGCAGGCATAATAATGTCTTCGCCATGTGGGCACTCCCTGACAAATTGTGGTGGCCAGTCTTTTTCTGCTAGAAGTATGTCATAGCCCTTTGATAGTCTTTCCCAAAAAAGTGCTTTCACCTGTCTAGGTTTGTCTCCCTCCATCCGGAGTGTTATTTCATATAACCTTTGTGGAGTACTAACCCTGGTGTCTACAGTCTCTACTTTAATGTATTCATTCAAGTCCACTATCTCCAGAAGTTCCTTCACGTTCTGGCGAACTATTGTGACTTCTGCTGCACTGTCCAGCATGGTCTGAGCCCATTCTCCATTCTTGAGTTGTGTTCTCAGTATTCTCGGCATGTCTAATCTTTAGACCTGCTACTTTCTTTTTGGAGAATTGAGGTTTAGCCTTAGTTTTTGGAGCGTGTTTGTCGTCTTTCGATTTCACGCGTTCTTCTCTGTGTTCCGTCCGTCCTCTTCTTTCCGAAGTCTGTGAAGAGATCTGAAAGGGACGAGAGGAACGTGTATCAGTATCATGATACCTGTCAGGTTTTCTCAAATTATCCCTATTCCTGAGGTTATACCTCCTTTCAGAGGGCTCCTTTTGAGGAGACCTACCTCGGGATTGAGAACGTTTCTCGTTTGAATTTTGTTTATTAGTTTCCCACTTCTTTTTAGAAGATGTAGGAGTTTGTTTAATTGAGTCCTTTTCTGGACTTTCAGATAGCTTCGGCTTCACTGGTCTTCCACCCAAACTATCTCTGCCTAATTCTGCATAGGATTGTTCTATTATTCTGGGTAGCTCAGTTTGATGTTCTGTAACATCGAATTCCCTCAATTTTTGGCGGATCGCAACTGCTGCTGCCTCTCCTTTAATATTAGATAATATTATTGTTGAGACCTGGTCGAAATTTTTCAGTAATTTCATACTTAAATTTAGAGCAAGCTCTGCCCCGTATTCGTTTTGAATTTGTTTTAGGACATCAGGTATTACCCCAATTGACGGAATGCCATGTGTTTTAGTGTAGATGGCAGCAAAGACTGAACCCCAAGTGGTGCAGTCTTCCAGTTGTGGTGTGATCCCCATTGGTAAACTGATTGTTAGGATTCTGTGTTTCTCATACGGGTTAGTATTTGGAAATACTGCTTCGATTTGAGTAATTTATAGCGCTATCCAGAACGGAATTTGCTCACGTTTTGTGGGCATTTTACCCATGACTGAGTTGAGAGTCTGTGGTGTAATTTTTAGTGTAGTCCCCTGATGAGGGGTCTGATTTGGAAGTGTGAATGGTGGTTGGACTGTGAGAGTCCGCATGACATATTGGACCAATTGTCTGTACATTTTTATTAACTCTTTTATTTGAGTATGTAATTCCTCATCTGTCATTATATCCAGTTCAGGATGAGGTGTGTAGCCGGCTAAAATCGGCCATGTTGCTCCTGGTCTACCTAGTGGACCGAGCCTGGTAATGTTTTTGTGATGTTTTAGGGCGCCTTTAAACCAGAGCTGATGCTCCTGGTATGTTAATGGAATTTCAATATCCTCGAAAGGAATGTATTCCTCTGGTAGTTCATCTTCTTTGTAGAAGTGAAATGTTTGTGATTTTGGATTGCATTCAGGAAGTATTACCCATGAATAGAATACCTCTGTCTGAAAGGATTCATGTGCCTCTATCACGAAAACTGCTCTACCTCCTCTTGGCGATAGGCCATGTTTTATAAGTTTTAGAGTTATGGCTCTTCTTAAGTTTTGAGGGATGTTTATAACACTCTCCTCGGTTTCATTTAAACCTGTAAAGTTAAAAGCTGTTACGACTGGGTCAGCCGCAGCTCCACCTTTTCAGTGTCATTGTCTCCGTCAGGCATTTTGTTTTTTGAAAAATGTAGAACAAGTTTCAAGGAAACAAAGATAAGGTGCACAATATTTTGGAACACTGTATCCTTCAACGTTGAGCAAACCAAACAGCTAATATATAGGGTACTTCCCTATGTAGCCGTGGTGGATACTAAACCCTGCCCACTCCAGACGTCTTTTGGAGTATATGGGTAGGGGTCTCTGAGAGAAAAAGCACGGCTGAGTTACTCAGTATCTAACGTTGAATTACCGCCTTACCAAACCGTTGGGCGCCATGTAGTGTAGCTCCTATTTCCCTAATAGGCTCTGCGCATTGGAATAATATATCCTATAGGTTTGACATAGGACTAAGGTCAGTATGTCCAGATCGAGTATATTAAACTTAATTACTTGTGCCAGCTAGCTCAGAGGCCACTAGAAACTCCTTGACAACAAGAAGGGAGTAGTTTCTGGCAGCCGCAAAACATGACCACTATGTTTCCCTTTTAGAATCAGAATGTGTCCCAGAGTCGTGGAAACAATAGATAACTATTTCACTCAGCTCAATCGTGCATGCTTAGTTTTCCTCAAAGTTACACAGAAAGAATAGACTGGCGTTTTCAATAAAAGATTTATTGAACAGTCTTGTTTCTGGTGTAAGTATAATGTGCTGTTACGATCACAAGACAGTATGCGAGATAAATAATGTACAGGGTGAGCAGTAGAAATAAATAATACTGCGATAGCATTATCTTTTAGTACAGATGCTGTTACATAAATAACACAGACTAAAAATGCGAGTACTCATACGATGCGTTGCTAAGCTAGTTCTACCCCAATGTACCTAACCTAACCTAGGTGTAGGACGAGGTATGAAGTAGGTGAAGTATTCCTTACTATGGTATACTAGGAGTATGTTTAAGCCTAGTATGCCTAGTATGTCCAAGAGTCCCTCTAGGTTCTTATCAGCTCCATACCTGAAGAATGAGAGAGGTAGGAATCTCTTTGCCAGACTCGAACTCCAACACCCCACAAGGGAAGTCAGATCACTGGAAGCGGGACTCTCTGCGTGCAGGGATGACAGCGTCTTCTCAGTGCATCAGGCCAGGATATGGGCTCCTCTGAAGTCGAGGTCTCCTCTGGTTTACAGGGGCTAGGGAAGGTATATTTATACCTGAGAGTACCTTAGGAATGTTAGCATTGACGTGAATTGGACAGCGAAAGACGTCATGAATGAACCCCTAAGGAATAATGGTTCATGCATAATATATGAGGCCTTGAAGAAATCAATAGTCCTGGGCTAGGGAAACTCCCGCAGCCTAAGGGTCTGTTCTTCATGAACTCGTTGTGACGTTAGGGTGGACGGATGTCAGAGACCATGCCTGTATTTGGAGTGCACGGTTTAATGCCTAAATAAGGCCTGGGATTTTATGCCTATATAAGGGCAGGGCGAATTGTGCCTATATAAGGACATGATATTGGAAAGCCCGTTATGGACACCCTAAGAGGAATACAACAGTTGGTGGTGCCATGGCTGTATGCTTTGGCTGATAGAGAGCCTGCAGCACATGCTGCCACTGTGGCACCTCTACCTGCGGTCAGTGCACTTTGTACCATGCACTATGTTGTGCATGGCACAAAGTGCACATGCAACAGTGCAATAAGGGGGGGGCACAACATGTGCCCCCATGCAGTTTGCCCAATGGTCAAAATCACCCTGGGGCCCTGTTTTGGACCCCTTCCCTGCCTTTCTGCCAACCTTTGGAAAAGGTCGGCGGAAAGGAAGGTCCTGATTGGAGTGGCGCCTTCCATCCCTGCCGCTTTCCCCACTGCCACTGCAGTGAGATGCAGGATCCTGGCAGTGGTGGCGGTCTTGTGGCAGTCGGACCGTCATGTTTGTAATCGGGTAGTTGGACCACCAAGGAGGCGGCAGTCGGACCGCCACCACGCGTACAGCGGTCTTGGGATCGCCATACTCCTAATTAGGCCCTAAATTTACCTTTGTGAATTAGGCCCTGGGAACGTAGATTCATTTTTACACCTGCATAGTTACATTGCACTCATGAGTTTACATCAAAGGTGGTAACATATGATTTGAAATGGTACGGGTCAAGTATTCTTTCGAAGGCCGCCTGCGACAGAGCTACGGTTGTCTGGCTGCCTGGGATCCCGCTAATCCTGCTAGGGTACCACATTTTGCTATACTATGTCTGTCCATTAAATTCTCTATTCTGCAGATAAGTGTAGATGGGATACATGCATTGCCAAGGAACTTGGATAATACAGAGGTCATCCCTTTGGCTCAGTTTGAAATATGATCCAACATGATGGTCCATGACTTCGAGGAAGCGTGAAGGCAAATCAAAGTAAAACTATTTGGAAAAGTACAAAAAAAAACTTTCCTTTCATCTAATGACATTGCGACAAGGAAAAGGGAGGCAGGTCTGGGATTCAATAGATATCTTAGAGGCTGATTGGCAACCGATGACGAGTTGTTAGAAAAACAGAAAGTGTTTATGAGTTTACACAACGAATTTGAAAGTAAGTGATCACTGAGTATTTGATTCAATTAGGACTGGCTTGATCAAGCTTAAAATATTTCTAGACTTAATGTAATGAGCATAGGCACTCATTCGGCATGCTATTTTTTTCAGCTTACAATGACCCACTCTGCAGCATGCATGTGTAGGGCTTAGGTACTGTGTAAAAGTATGACTCACTCCCATGAGGACAGGGGGGTCAGGTCCTCGTGATCCTTCAAGGACTCATCCCAAGAGGTGACCACTGTGTTTACTCTGACAGTAGTTTCAAGCAGCCAGAACTGGTCCTCTGCTCTCAGGGGTCAGGATTGCGTGGGATGCTAAGAGAAAACAGTTCAGGACTCTGCACACCCACGAGCGTAGCACCAACAGCTGATGCCAGTTACCCATCAGCATCATTAAGGGGTTAATGTGTCAGTGCCTGCCAAGTGCATGTGGCTGCCTGCAATCCCAACAGGGTTCTTTTTCACTTAAAGTGATTCCCCAATGGCACCACGGAAGGTAGAAGGCATTTCATAGCTTTTTCTAGTTTTTAGCGAAGTGTTCTTTGTGCAGGACCCAAGTCATTGCTTGTTGCTTCTTCAGATTTTCAATAAGAACTGTTCCAGAGAATCCAATGCTCAATCATAGTGTTACAGGCCACTTAATGTTACTTCCTATCAAGGCATGGAGGTCACGTCACATATTTCATGCCATTTCCTCTGCTCTTAGGATTTTATTGCCCGGGGGAAGTTGAACAAAGCTATTCACATTTTTCACCTTTCATCCTGCTATGCCTTGTTTATTATTCAATGGGATGCAAAAGTCACTTAATACTGTGGACTTGCTGGCACAGCAGAAAGCCAGTGTGGGGTGTCCTCATCAATCTGCCTTGTTTACTTCAGCGGCACCTGGAAAGCTCCCTGCGTTCTGCCTTTCTGTCAGTGCTGCACAGGATGTACATTTGATGAAAGTGACTTATGGCTGCCAAAACCAGTGCCAAGAATCTCATTCCCTCTAACCATCCAGTTAAGTTCCTGGAACTATTTATACATGTCATTGCATTAAAATATTCAAGACTTTTGGGATATTAAAAAGCAAAACAGATCTTAAGTTTTAAAGTATGGAAGTGCCATGTTATGTTACATTGTCAGAGTAAGAAACATCCTGTGATGTGCAAAAAACAACAAAGATTAGCCTTCTTGCGTCTCCCCAAAATGCTCGAGTACTATTTACTATGGAGAAAATAACCACCTAACAAGACGCAAACTCCCCCCCAAAAAAAAAAATCATTTCATGCACTCTTCCCACGTACCACAATTTAGAAGACTGAGGTGCATATTATCAAGGGCTTTATCGCCGCTTTAGCGGCACTTTTTGCCGCTAAAGCGGCGATAATTTTATCGCCCTATCAGCAAGCTGTCGCTAACAGGCGTTAGCGACAGCTTTCAGGCGTTAGCGGCCGGGATTTACATCGCCTTGCATGTCAGCGATAATTATCGCTAATGACATGCAAGGAAGGCGTTCCCTACTAAAAGCGACTGAAAACAGTCGCTAACACCACTACCCCCTATTAGCAAGGCAGGCGAAGCGATAAAATAATTCGCGCTAAGCGCGTTTATCGCTAGATTTTAACACCTGCTAGTGAGGATGACTTACCTGTTTAAAGTATAGGAGGTGGATTCTAATGCTGAATCCACCTTAGCGTTAATGCGAGAATATCGCTGCTTTTCCAGCGATATTCTCAAATTTTGCCGCTATCGCTGGAAATGTTATCGCTATGGAGATAAACCTTGTTAATAGGGTGTTATCTCAGCGATATTTTCCAGCGATAGGCGGCGTTAAAATAATTCGCGCTAAGCGCGGTTAGCGATAAATATCGCTATTCCTTGATAATATGCCCCTGAGGGAGATAGCTGCCCATGTTGTGGTTTTAAGTAGCTTCGAGTGTGCGTTTTTGAAATGTTTTAACAAAAATATTTATTTTAGGTCGATGTCAAAATATCACAGTAACCAAGTGGTGTGTGAGAGTTTGAGTCTGCGCATCTCTATGGGGTGCATGTGTGTGTGTGTGTGTGAGAGAGAGAAAGTTGTAGATGTGTGGTGCTTGTGTTTAGGTCTCTGTACATGTTTGTCGGCATATATGTGTGTAAGGAGAAGCCACGTGACACGAGGTGGGCAAGAATCTATATCTCATCTGTGTTTCTCTTTGACATGACTTAGGATAGTGCACAATAGTCAACATTAATCTTAAAATGGGCCCCTGTGTAAGCCAATAATTCTGGCTCTTTTTATAATTTATTGATTGGTCGTTCTGTCTGTGTGAATGTGTGGATAGACAAATGTGATAATGAGTCAATGACTGGAAAGAGGAGTAACTCATGGATGGAGGAATACGTGATTGAATGAAAGGATGAGTATAGGATGAGTTAGGAGATGGGTGAATATTTCAATACATCAATGCGTTGATGTGTGGATGAACTAAATGCTGGGTGAATAAATGCAAGCATTACACCTAGGGTGGATAACATTGTTCCACGAATGCCTGGAATATGTGAAGGATTGTCCCCTTGATGCAAGTACAATCATACACAAGAATGGACACCATTGTGACAAGTAAGCCAGCTGCTTGTCAGAAATAGCAGAAATTATCACTGTTTTAAAAATATTATTTATCTTCAGATTTCCCCATCCAAAATCATTGCTTGTCCATATTTGCACCATTACGCAGTCTGACCTGTCTCTGTAGAGTTGCCCCAATAAATAGTTTCAAAGAGTTTTTTTGCCTGACAAATATTAAATGGAATTTACTGATGCATGTACATCATAGTTCAAGTAAGCCTTTGCTTATAAAAGGTGTTGCTTTCATTATGAAATATGCCTTATTTTCAAAATGGCATTTGTGTTCCCCTAATAATTTATGCAAGATGCTGAAAACAATGCACGTGCTACATCGAAATGGAAGCACATCCCATGAGGGAAAACAATGCACCCAGTAGCCAATAGTTTGGAAGTGAAAGATAAAAACCCCTCTGGCCTCATTTTATGACACGATTAGTCATTTCGAACGGACACAGGTCTAAGGGAAAGGCTGACTTCGACAAAGACCTAAAGGCGATGTTGTTATCTCAAGCACTTGATGTAGAACCCAGAAGTCTTCTGAAGAACACCCATTTGATACACCACTACCCAGCTCTCCCCGTGAATAACATTATTCATTTACATTTGTTCTATATAGCGCTCTCTCATACCTCTCAGTGCTGGGCGCTATATAAAGCTGTTAAATAAACAGCAAATAATTCGTATCCTGGAAATGACTTGCATCTCTTTGACATTCATCCTTTAGATGGTAAGATCTTTGTGTCATTGCTATTCTATGTAAAGAGCTCTCACAACTCTCAGTGCCAGGCTCTTTATAAAAATATTAAATATATACCATTTTTAATTGGTCTAACCAGTGCGGCACGAGACCGCATACACCTGAGCTTGTGTCCACGTAAACAATACATTTCCTTACCAGTAAACTCTTTAATCTTTTCTCTACCCTCCAAGGTTGTGCCAATAATGTCTTTTCCTGACCCTCTGGTGACAAGCGTTTCATTGAGCTACGTCCAGCAGCACAAGGCTCAGTTTTCAGACAATCCACGGATAATAGGACAGGTGAGAACACAATAATGTTATAAAAAGGGACTTATGCAGAAGATGTCTGCGGATCACTTGGGTGCAGAGGACAGGGCATTCACATATCCCCTTGGCACTGGGTGTGCTTATGTATTTGTACTTCTATAGTTTCTACCAGGGGTCTCCATCCAGGAGCTCGGGAGCTACTGGTCACTTGCCAGCTCCCTGGCAGTAGCTCGTGGAAGGCTAGCCCAGTCCATTAGGCCAAAGAGAGGGTCTGGGAACATTGAAGAAAGGAGTGAAGCCAGCAAAACAAATGGCAGGCATACACAGTAAAAGAGAAGCATACACTACGACAGCCCAACGTGACCTCCTATCTCCACACGCAGTCTAGCAAGGTGCCATGAGATTGGCATGTGAAAGGCCCTGCTCTATCAATCACACTGTGTGAATGAACACTTGGTCATGAAAGAATGACATTAGGAGCAAGAAGAGGGTCACTTGAGTGCAAGGTAGCAAGGGGTGGTCGTTATCAGTATCCGTTTATGGGAAGGTCAGAATTGGAATCTTATTGAACATGGTTGTATTGTAACTGCTATAATATTCATGAGTAGCTCAGAGTGATGTTGAATGGTTGGAAGGAGCTCGCATCATAGAAAAGGTTGGAGACCCCTGGCGTAAACTGAGCTACCAACCCCTGTGAATTAAGTGAGGACTTGGGAGACGTACATTGTATACATCAAGTGGGGATTACGCCAATACACTGCACACACATTACTTTTCTAGGCACAGGGAGATTAAGTATTTTGCCTGGAATCACATGATGTTGAGTGAATCGCAAAGACCGGGATTCGGCCTGGGTTCCCGTGTTCCAAAGGCGGCATCTCTAGCCACCAGACCACTTCCCCCTCTTAACGCTCTCCCCTCTTAAACAATGTATCTACCACCTGGGCAGCGCGGCCGGTCCATTCGGGCTGAGGGGCCACGCCCCCTCACCTTTTGCCCCTCAAGAACAACGTACGTCAGGCTGAGCAAAGGTCGACCTGAGAGACTCTGTTCATTTTCAGGCCAGGCAGCCAGGAGTTAGACATGCAGGCTCCTGGCTGCCAGAGCTGAGCTTTGCTGGGCTGAGGATTTCACAGCTCCTGTGGGTGTGACCTCCTCAGCTCAGTAAAGGTCCTTGAGGCCCTCTCCTCAGTGGCGAGGGGTATCGTCACTCATTGCCTCACACCTGGGCACTTCAGTTTTAAGCCCTGAAGCGCCGAGGGTCGAGTGTCAATCAGTCATACTTTTTTACAGAGTGAGGTCAGCAGTTTCTCTGACCCCATCCCACTCTGTGATGACGTAGGGACTACTGCCTTCCCTCATTGGCTGACCATGAGGAAAGGCAACAGTCCCAAGCCTCCTGGGACCTTCGCGGCAGAGCTGACGGTAAGTGTGATTTCTTTTTAAAATAATGTTTGGTGCGTGTGTATGTTTGAATATCTATAAAATTAATGTTGTGAATGGATGTGTCCGTGTGTGTGTGCATGTGTGAATGCAGGGTTTGTGAGTGTGTATGTGTGCGTGTGTGTCCTGTCTGCCCCCTTCCCTCCTAAAATTACTGCCCACCACTGCACCAGGGAAGGAGTGATGAAAGTGGCACTCTCTGACATGGATAGACGGTGTGTTTATAATATGAGCATGAATGTCGAGAGCAGAAAGGATCTATCCAGCTTTCCATGTGTGTACAACCGGACTTGTAGGTGTGTGGGACATTTGGGCATTAACATTGCCAGATTTCCTTGGTTTAGGGGCATATATCTTAGTTGCGGAATACATGACCACCTGGCTCAGTGGATTTATATAGCAATGAGGATTAACTGCTCACACCTGGATTTAACAGGTAATTTTCCAAGCATGTTTTCACCATTCTGGCAAAAAAAACCTGACATTATGCGCCTGCGTTAAGAAGCTGGTGGGGGTGTTGAATGAGAGAGCCAAGGTGATGGGCACACTTATGCCTGTCCGGGGCAGTCATTTCTGCTCGCGTTGGACTGCGCCAGGCAGTGGCTTGGCTGTGCAATGCTACCTACAGCAGGCCCACCCTCTGCAGCTTTTCTGAAAGGCCCATTTGTCTCTAGACCTGGAATTATTGGGTCCAGAGATTTCCGACCTAATCATTCTAGGTGCGGGTACCCTCGTAGTTGCAAATTGCATAACCTCGTAACACAACTCCTAATAAATACCTAAGAAGTGTATAAAACAATAAAAACAAGACGGCAGGCCTTTTCCATCTATGCACCACATCCCCAAATCCATCATAACCACCGCAATGCTGCTCCAATATAGGAAAGTCCTGACGACGCACTACTCTAAGAAGACCACACTACAATGAAGTATAATTCTCATCCCAGAAGCGAGCTGCCTCTCCTATCACTGACCCTGTACAACACTCCGCTGACTTATGGCTGGGTTTGCAATATACAAATACGACACACGTCCATACAAAAAATGGTGCTTATCATATTTCATATGTGAATAATCTGGTGAGGAATGCTGCACACAGCAATAGGAAAAGTATTAAAGTCTAAAACATTAAGTAGTGGCTGCCTTTATCAAGTCTTAGGACCCAATTTAGAGGAGTGTGGTAATGAGATATATAGCTGGCTACCCAGAACCCCCCTAGTTTACACTCCAGCTCAGGGAGTGCCTACTAAGTCACATAGCTGAATATACCATGTTGCAGTGCTTCATGGACATGGAGCTGTGTGGGGCCCACTTCCTCAAGGCAGAAACCATGCTGCAGTACCTCATGGACATGGAGATGTTTGGAGCCCACTTCAAGGC
Organism: Calotriton arnoldi; assembly: GCA_963921515.1. Lineage (NCBI taxonomy): Eukaryota > Metazoa > Chordata > Amphibia > Caudata > Salamandridae > Calotriton > Calotriton arnoldi. Next base: position 4,597,612 of record CAWUFW010000342.1, on the reverse strand, counting down.
AGAAACCATGCTGCAGTACCTCATGGACATGGAGATGTGTGGCGCCCACTTCCTCAAGGCAGAGACCATGCTGCAGTGCCCACTTTCCCAAAGTTGGACTATGTCTGATGCCCAATTTTGTTAGGTTTCACAAACCAGTTGTATGACTTTTCTCATCTTGAAAACACAGAAATTTCTCATGTGCACAGCAGGACTAGGTGTTTTTTCAATGTGGGAAAGGGAAACTTCTATGTCTACCTTCTCCGTAACTCATTCTTATGAGGGTGTAGGGGGAGGGGTTTATCTGAAAACATTCTGCTGAAGAGGAAAAGCACAATTAATGTTAACATGCAGATTACCCAATCCAGACAATCCATCTGGTCTGCTTAAGACATTGTCACAAGTAAGACTAAATCCAGTTCTAATGTAGATATATTGTAAATCTATTCCAACACTACTATATAAACATTCACATGCTTTGGTGGCCTGGACACATGGAAACCACTCTCCAGATGATTGTAGTGTTCTTGTAGGACTTCAGTTGATCTTAACTGCTGTTTTGCTTTCTTTCATGGAGAAAAACCATGGAGCTAGTTGCACTCACCAAGGTGAACTATACCTGGTGCGAGAAGCAACACACCTATTTTGTATATGGAGAGGAGAATACATTATATACAACAGTTTTCCAGCAAAGTGCTGCTGCACTGTAATGTGAAAAGGGAGAAGTTACTGATTGGTATACCTTGGACCGAACCTCCAGCGAGCATCACATAACCGGCTGGGACAATGATTTTTTCTTCATTTTTAATCAAGAAGTATGATTAACATCTGGAAGAGATTTTGCTATGCATTTTGAAAGTTTCATAATGTTTTATGATAGAAAATGATTTGCTGAAAAAATCATTAGTTGTGTTTTTTTTAATTGTAATACCTATTTACAAATATAGAGCGTGGGACTTAGGCCCCTGATTACGAGCAAGGGCCGGGTGGAGGTATTTACTGAGGCATAGCCAACTGAGGTATTTACCAGATTCAATAAATACCTTATAATCCGAGAAGTTAAAAAATTGGGCATAACGTGGGAAAATGTGGAATTTGTAGCCTATGGCGTCGAATTATATATGTCTTTGTAATTAAATAAGCATGTTTTCCCTGTAAAGTATGGCAGGTTTGACCTACAGAAAACTGACCTCAGGAAAATTAAGTGGGACTGATGTTCACGGTACCTGGTGAATCCTGCATTGGGGTATTTTCACTGATGGAGAATCCTCTTGTTATTATTATTATTATCAGCACTTATAAAGCGCACTATCACCCTACGGGTACCCTGGCGCTGTGATACATGTGTCCAGCTCAACGCAGATGACAATGGAGCACGATTAACAGAAAAAGGAAGATTAAAGGAGTGGCGGAGGACAGACTCTAGGATAGAGCCATGTCTTTATCCTTTTTCTGAACTGAAAGAGATCATCCACCTGTCTGATCTCAAGTGGGAGTTTGTTCCAGAGTCGTGAAGCTGCGGTGCTGAAAGCCCTGCCTCCTGATTTAGTTCTTCTAACTCTGGGCACCTCCACCAGTTTAGCAGAGGATGAACGAAGACTTCGGGTGGGGGCATACCACGCAAATTTGTCCTGCAATGGTTTGGGTCCAGTACCATGCAAGGCTTTAAACACTATACAAAGTGACTTGAATTGTATCCTTTGCGAAACTGGAAGCCAGTGCAGCTCTGAGAGTGCAAGAGAGGCGGAGGAGCGTAGTGGCCTCACTAATACTAGCTTAGCCGCCATAGTCTGTATTCTCTGGAGTCTCTCAATCAAATATCTTGGAGACTCCAGCATCAAGGCGTTACAATAATCTAGCCTACTCCGAATAGTACTACGTACTATCAGTGCTCTGGCCTGTTTTGAGAACATCGGAAGGATCTTCCGAAGTACTCTGATCAAGGAAAAACAGCTTCCAGCTGTCTTATTCACATGAGTTTCAAGAGTCAGTTTACTGTCAAACATAACTCCCAGGTTACGCACCGACTCAGTAGGGACCACTGGGGTAGCTGTAGGGATGGGCCAAAAATCAGTAGGGAGTGTGAGAGGAATCCTCCCAGTAGCACAGTGCAAGACCTCTGTTTTATCGGCGTTAAATTGAAGAGAATTCTCTCTGAGCCAAAGTACTGTGTCCTGCATACAGGCATGAAAATCTTCCAGGGATACGGATTGATCTCCCTCTAGAGACAGAATAAGTTGCGTGTCATCTGCATAGTTCACAAGATTGATGTTGTGAGCCCTTATAACAGCAAGTAAAGGGCTCATATAGATGTTGAACAATATTGGACTAATCGCAGATCCCTGCGGGACACCGTGCACAATGGTGGTGACCTTGGATCGGTAGGGGGGAGGGCCACTGCCTGTTGTCTATTAAATAAATACGATTGAAACTACTTCAGGGCAGTGCCCACAACCCCAATCTCTTCAAGTCTGGACAGAAGAACCTCATGGTTAACCGTATCGAATGCGGCAGACAGGTCAAGCAAAATCAGTATAGCCGATTGTCCCCTGTCTGCTCGCATTCGTAGATCGTCCATAACGGTCGCCAGAGCAGTCTCCGTTCCATGTCCAGGACGGAAGCCAAATTGCACGTCTTCCAGTGTGTTACTGGTTTCTAGGAACTGGGAGAGTGATTTACTGACTAAACGTTCAAGGATTTTGACTGGGTAGGGTAGAAGAGAAATGGGTCTGTAGTTTTTAGGACAAGCTGGATCAAGCGTTGCTTTTTTCAGAAGAGGTGACACCAGCGCTTGTTTCCAGCAAGTCGGCCCAGATCCACTAGTCAAAGACTGAATACAGATCTGCCGAAGTATCGGAAAGAGTTCAGGAGCCAATTCCTTCCAAATTTTATGTGGAAGTGGATCCATAGGGGATCCTGAGGAGACACCCAGAGCTACTTTGTTGAAATCCTCCAGTGAGAGTGTCTCAAAGTAGTCTAGGGAGTTTAATTTTAATTTGGTGGAATTACTTCCACCAATACTTATATAAGATGTCATTTGATTGGGGCATTCTCTGCCAAATGATAATCCCCCCCACTGGGAACTTTCCACTTCTCTCAAATCTCTTAGTTAAACAAAGCCTTTCATTTTCACAACTAGATACAATTACCCCTTAACTAGCGTGTAGGTACTTTCTGAAACGAATTATGCTTGGCATCAGGAAGTGCCAGCACATGAAACTGCAAACATGGGATTCATGCATCCTCACAAGAGCCAAGCGTCTAAGGGAGAACAGATATTCAATTTGCCTTCCCTCTGACCCCCTCATGACCACAGGGTCAAGCGCTTATGCAGAAATAACATTCATGCTGGCGGTAAGAGTGAGTGCAGAACTGAAAAAGTGTGCTAAAACATATGCAACATCCGGTGCAAACAAACATTTATCTATGGTATTCCCTGTATTGTACACCCCACTGAATTGTACCCAAAACTTCAGTAAGAACGCTACACAATGAGTGAAAGCACGGCTGACACACTCATTTAAAATTGTAGACAACGTGGTTTAAATGGAGAAAGCACAAGGAAAAAAGAAAAGGTGCTGTGGTACTTCGTGTTCTTTCCTCATATTTTAACCATGAACACATTGAAAGAGAAGCACCAATTACATTTAAACTTTAAAACTTTGTCCCAGTAAAAATGCAAGCAAATTCGTGCTGAAACAACAGTTGCTTAAACTGTGGTTTCTTCACACATTTTCAGCTCCTAGCCAACATATACTTTCTGGAAACTTTTCAGTTTGATATTAGGAGCACGTCTACTTTCTGCCAGCTTCAGGATGGTGGTAGAAAAATTAAAAACATTATTTTGCCACTTTTAAAATCGTAACCCTGTGGGGATGCTGCATTTCAACCCAACCCCGCCGAACACCAAATTGTACCCAGGTTCCAAAGACAAGCTTTAAATCAGCTAAGCCAATGTGATAGCTTAAAAAACTTTTGTTTTGGAAACACCAGCACCTAATCAATGTTCTAACTGTGTTGGTATCTTTGTTTTTAACACACCACATCACATCACACCTTAGATTGACAGATAAGGCTTTAACCGCACATGGATCACCTGTTGCGAGATGGGCAGACTTGGATTTCACACAATATTTCTGCACTATTAGCTCCAAGTTTTTTCCTGATGAAATTTCAGTGGGCAAACACCTCTGTTGAGCAGCTAACACCTGAGATGAATTCCAATCCATACACGAACAGGAACTTGTGCCCAAATCAGAATTAACTAAAAGGTCTCACATGTGCTATGCACAAGGCTTTAAATTACACACACAGGGCAAAGCCACACCTGAATGGTATGCAATGACAAAACTCATAAAATTCACTGAAACGAAATGAATGAAATGAGATTAAATTAGCCTTCCTAACAATGACTATTCTGAGTGAAAACAAAAAACTTTGACATTCCTTAAAAAACTCAGGTTGAAAGAAGGTTCTAGATCTGGAACAGAACCTCAATAGTCCCAAATTTTGCTAGTCAAGTTAGTGATGTAACCTTAAATCCACATCCAAAGAGTTGCTCCCACACCTCATACAGGATAAGATTTTCACAATTTTTGGTGAAGGAAGATAGCAATAGATGTTTTAACCAAATGTTTGGATAATTGTAGATTTGAATGTGCAAATGTCCGAGTATAGGGGGTATTAACTAGTGATATCAGGTATGACAGAACACGGACATAAGAGTCAAAGCGTTAGTCACTTTGGAGAGGATATGGATAGCGGAGTGCTTTGTGGGTTTTTAGTCTTGAGCAGTATCTATAGAAAAGATTGAGGGGATGACGTGTGTGAAGCATGTGGAAGGCTGCTCGGAGCATGGTTATTGTGGTTCTGCTGGTAAATATATGTGAGAAGGGTTTAGAGGCACAGGGGCCTATTCGCAAATGTAAACTTACAAATGTAAGGTTTACCCTTATACTTTTGAATTACTACACTACTTTGGGCTATTCACCATTTCCAGGAGTAAAGTTACTCAGAAGTGTAGCGTTACATGTCTCCATAGCCCTAAAAGAGTGGTTGGAGCCTATTTACGAGTGCAAAGTTACAACAGCCAAAAAGGACAAGTAGTAAGACCAGTGCAACACATGGCCAATCACTGATACTGCAGCACCCTTCCATAGAATATAAATGAGGCAGGAACCTAAAATAGAACCCTATAGGAAATATTGCCAATCAATCAGGCTTTGTAAAGCACGGTATATCACCCATGAGGGTCTCGAGGCCTGGGGATGCTAGGTGCTTTGTGGTGATCTGTTCATTAGAACAACCAGGTCTTGAGTCCTTTCATGAATTGCTGGAGCGTTGGGGCGGTCCTGAGGTGCAGGTGAAGGTTGTCCCAGGCTTTGGCTGCCAGGTGTGAGAAGGAGAGTCCTCCCCTGTTGGCTCAGCGGATTTGGGGGTTTCTGTGAGGCAGAGGGAGATGAATCATAGGACTCTGGTTGGTTGGTAGAAGGTCATGCGTTTGTTCCAATCCTATTTCCCACTCTCAGTTATTTCCTACGCAATTAGTCACAGCCGTTCCACTGCCTCATCAGATTTGGCAATCCAGAATGGATAGAGTGGAAAGTTTTGGTCAGACTTGTGTATTGCTGGCCTTTATAAGGAGTCTGGACAACTTATCAAAAATACTTTGGGCTCATGTATTAATAATCTATTACAATCAGCTTGGAAAGTGTGGTCTTATGTTAATGGTAACATATAGGTGAACACCCTTTGGTCTACATGCTTTTAAGGGGTCTCAGACTGACACGTCTTCCTCACACTATGTACGCATCTTCATATTATGTAAATTCAGATTTATAACTTTTTAACTCCTGGAATAACAATTAGCTGCTTTGTCTTGAAGCTTGATCTTTGTAACATACAATATTGATCTTGGTATATTTTAAAATAGCTTAAGAAGTCAGGAGTTTGGATACATCTTGCATATAGTTTATCCATTTAGGGATCTTCTTCTCACTCCCTGGAAGAATAACAAGCATTGGCATAGCCAATAGGTCTCGCTTTTGGGACCTTATAAGTATTTAGTTATGCAGCACAATATCCTTGGTGCAACAACATCAACTGTTGCATGGCTAAACACTTATAAGGTCCCAAAGCGGAGACCTATTGGCTATGCCAATGCTTGTTCATTTTGCTAGAGATAAAGTAAAGGCCATTTGGGCACAAGACATGCACTTGGAGATCAGGTGTGAGGGATGGCATGTGAACACATGAAGAGGGTTCATCTACACAGAACCTTGATTACACTGGGAATCATTTAGAAAATTAAGGCAATCATTACAGTCTCCTACATGTCAACAGTTCAGTAAGGGTTTTACCACATGATTTGGCACGGGACCCACACCTGGGCATCCCCTTCCCATTTAGAGGGACAGATGCAAAAGAACAGATTATGGACGGAATGCAGAACAAATCAAACACACACTAAGGGCATCACAATATAGACTACAAAAAAGTGACGCATTGAGTGCTTGAATCAATCTCAGCCACTAGCAATTTACTAGAGCCACATCCCAATACACTGTTTGTGGCACACCATGACACATCAAATTAGACCCAGCTATATGCAAATAAGACTTGGTCCTGCTGCAATAGGAACAGTCCAGAGGTATTATATAACTAACACTATTTGGAGGCAAAGGGGTACCCAGATTTTGGTTTTAAGAACCCTGTGCAAAACACCATTATTCAGCTAAAACGACAATCCTCGGAAATGTAATACTGTATAGGGTGTATATGGTGAAGAGCTACTATATTGTTATTACATGCATTTCAGTACACAGAAAAGGGCACTACAAAAGATCACACAACTAAATATTATCCAGAGTAATGGGAAAAGGAAATTCACCATCAGGTCAAATTTAAAGTAAAAAACAATACATTATGCTAGGAGAACCAGCGTTAAAACGTTCTATGCAGGTGGACGGAACTTTACTGAATGAATTTAAAAAAACGTACGTATGTTACAAACTAGGTCAATAAGGAATATTTATCACATTTTCTTTTCTAGTTTCCTTTAGGAAATGTTAGGCATACTTTTGTGACAGTGCGGCAGACTTCCTTTCGAATGTTTTTCTTTCAGCTTATTCTATAAAACAAGCACTTCCTTACTTTTACGGTGCCCATCCTCCAAACGGTAACGTCACTTCCCATCCAGGATGACTGGTGAAGAGACGTTGCCTCACCAGAAAGTGACATCACTCACTAGAGGGAAGAAAATGCAAGTCTGGAGGAAATGGAAAAGGAAGCCGTAAATATTAAAATAGTCCTAGCCCAAGTGTCCATGCTAGAAAACCTAATGTACAATTGCCATCTCAAACGCCTTCCAAAGAAAAAAAGAGCAACTGTCTATTCAGTAATCGCACGCAGGCAAGAGAAACATACCAATGGCTAGCAGTCACTCTAACGGGAATGTCTATTGTAGGTCTAGAAGCACCTGATTTTTAGGAAAACCACTGAGAATGTATATCAGCTTTATTGACTTTACTTGCACGTCACAGGGATAACCTGACATTCTGACATGAACCCTGGCCTCTTGGGCTGACGTTTAATAACCCAGATCCAGAGTAAGGGGAACAGGACATCAGAATATCGAATTATCAAATTACAGAAACTGACCAGTGGCTAGACACTACAGCTCCCTCTGCACGAGCCCACGATTGCAGCAAGGGGTGAATGTCTAAATGGGGATTTTAGGGATTTGATCACAGTATGAGAGAATCCTAAAAAACAACCACATAATAAAACCAAACTCCAGAGAAGGCACTGCAAACTGAATTGTCTCATCACTTAACTACGGTTGGTGGCAATGTCAATAACTAATAATTTTAAAAAGTGGACTATGTAAAGCATCTGTGTTGACCACTAACTACAAAGGACTTCTTTGGAGTGATATTCGATCAAAGTTTATTGTGGCTATTCTCGGCTCCTCCTAGGATTGCAGAATAACTAAATATATAAATGAGTTACATATGCATTACCTGTATGTACTATTCAACTTATGTACTTATCCTGAAAGTCTGGCATTAATCCAGTCATCTTGCGTCTGTGATTGACACTCTTGAGTCATAACTTTAGAGCACCCCATCCCAGCAGACACCTTAACAGCACTTTGTGACTGCAGTGTCTACGTGCCGTAATTGACAAATGCTACGATGGTTGGTTGCCACACTGCAGTCTCAGGAATGCGACCGAATGCTTTCTTCACTCGTTTGACAGCGATACAACCAGGAGAGCAAAGACTCACATAAATGGGAAGTACTCTTGCAGGAAACGGAAATCTCACCTGCTGCGAGACCTCAGCATAGCATGCTCAGACCTAGGCCTCCATCATGAGATCTGCATCACCTCCCTTCATCGCCACAAGGCTACCATGTGGCTGTCAATGAGAACCTGCATTATTGACGTCCTCGAGCTCCCCAGACGGACCCACATCACACTGCACCTCAAGAAGCTACACTGCAATCGTTACTTAAAGCTTGCCTGCGCTGGACCTTCGAGTAAATAAAGTCGGACCCAGGTCTGCTAAGAAGTGAATCTGTGCTCCATTACCTATACACATATCTCTTACGGACACTCGTCCCCTCGGCTAGCGTACTCCCATAGCACAATGGACACATATGGAGGACAGACTAAGTAATTTCTACTTGGCCTGAAAAGTCGCAATCAGCTCAGCAGGCCTGTATTTACGTTCTTGAGAAGTGATCTTCTGACTACAAAACAGACAGCTCGCGTATGTTGTACACAGAAGCAGAGCGCCCTGACTCATGCGTGTGTCACACTGCTGAAACATCACCTGACACCAGCAGCTTGTCTGAGTAACGTACCGCAATGAATACTAAGGCACAGTGGCCATTCTGGTGATGACACGACTTTGATTTGGTTCAGGGCCACGAAGGTTATATACAGGGTAGGTTTCATGATGTGTTCCAGCATAGCACCTCATCGTCACCTACAAACCACTCTGTTTTTAGACCACGGGTGTCATTCTTCTGCTCAGTCTAAAAGATTTAGGAAAACATTGGTAATATGGTGTTGCAACAAAGACACCAGTGCTACACATGCGTTAACTGACCCGAACAACGGTAGGTGGACATGGCAAAAGTTACTGAAAAGTACACTGTGATTTGATGGTATAATATTAACCATGCCGGGGGTTTTCTCATATAGAACTGGCTCCCACCGAGGGTGGGATACCCCTGTGATGCAGGACTGTACGTGTACTCCGTGGATTCAGTAACACGGGCATATTATGGATGTGTTTTAAGGATGAGCATGTACATTGTTGCTTCTCTAGCCCATAGTAAAACAGGATTATATCCTCCAAAGCACAAGAGGCAAAGCGAACACTAAAATCCAATTTAAGCAAGCGCCCTGTGTTTTTTATCCCTTTCGGCAAAGGGGGTGTCAGGTGGGTGGACACTTTCTCCTAGCTCCACGGGATGATTTACATGCTGCGCTGTCAGTTAACAAACAAGGCAGCCCTCATTTACAAGAGACAGTAAAGCAAAGGTGGCCACTCCCTAAGCACAGGCACGACTCTTAAAGATCAGGGACGTGCCCACAAGGAGCGCCGTTCCCGCCCGGCCACAAAAGGAATTAAAAAACAAGCATTGGCATAGGCAATAGGTCTCGCCTTTGGGACCTTATAAGTATTTAGTTATGCAGCACAATATCCTTACTGCAACAGCATTAACTGTTGCATGGCTAAACACTTATAAGGTCCCAAAGGCGAGACCTATTGGCTATGCCAATGCTTTTTTTTTTTTGTGACTGCCATCTATTGTTTTATTTTACTTTTTCTTCTGTCTAGATTGTTTCTGTAACGTGTAAATATGTAAAATTCTCCTCATGTAACGTACTTGGTTCTATCGTGAAGCGCTCTGACACCTTTGGGTAAATTCCGCGCTATATAAAAATGCATTAAATAAAATAAATAAATAGTGTGTGTTAATATCGTCTTGAATCTGTGGGGGTAAAAAACATTTTCTTTGCAGCGTTACTGGAAAGTTGAGACACTGCGGCAGATCGCGGTAGAGCGGGGTTCAGGGCTGCACAGTTGGTGGGCTGCGGTGGGTGCGGTTAATCGTCACAGCTCCTGCACACACTGGCTGCCTTCGATTTCGGGGTTTCATGTCTTTCAAACTAAACTGACTAAAAAAACAGAAGAGGAAGAACCGGGTTTCAAACTTTCACAATGTTGCCGTTTTCAATTCAATATGGAGAAAAGAGCTCTAAAAGTCCTATAACTCGTGACTCTTCAGTCTTGGTGACTCGTTCAAGCACTGACAATGACTGAGCCGCCCCCACGGCTGCGGTGCGGTCTTCACTCCGTTCAGCCCATAGCTCTGCAAAGGAAACAATATCAGAGAGAACCATCAGGGTCATTCTTATCACTCTGCAGCTGGGACTCAGCCTGGGCTCCGAGTTTGCAGCTCTCGGATCTCGGCTGTGCAGCTTCAGGGCGCTGGAATCATGAAGGGTCCATCAGCCCCACACCCCCAGCATGCACCTCCCACCCTGCTGACTCGGAGCCGAGTTGTCTCCGAAAGTGAGCGGTGAACTAGCCACAGGGAAAAAGTTAACTTGTTCATAAAAAGTCTAAATGAAATCTTTTTTTTACGAGGGAATGGGCTTAGTAAGTGCTCTGTGGGCTTAGTAAGTGCTCTGCTGCAGCAGGACAGGAGCAAAAAGCATTGGCATAGCCAACATTTCTCGCCTCTATAGTGGCAGTGACAAGCTATTGACTTTGCCAATGTTTGACTGTTAAATGTTGTAAGTGCCTGGTGCGGTGCGTGGTGTGTGTTGTATGGAAGGTTTAGGTGTTTTTTGTTAGTGTGCACGGTGTACCGAGTCTTCACGCTGTACACTCATGTATAAATGGCAATGTGTGATTTATGAGTTTTGTGAGTGTGGTTGGGTTTTGAGAAATGCATGTTTCTGCATTATATATGTGCAGGAACATGTGTGTTGTAGAGTGCACGCCTGCCTCTGCTATACATGCTTTTGTTGCTTCGGTGTGTGCACTGGTGATCTTTGTTTTTGTTGTCATGGAAGTCTTAATGGATTCTGTATTTGTGTGTGTGGTGTTGCTTTTTTCTGAATGTGGTCTGTTTGTGTAATGTGCTTTGTGTCTTTTGCGCGAGGGAGCTGTATACAAGAGTGGGATGTGGAGTACTTATCTCCAAGCCATGAGTGCATTGACACAGTGGTTTTAAGTTTGTATGAGTTGAGGATGAAGCACAGAAAGAGGGGGTGGCACGGATGGGTGCAGGAGATGGAGTTACTGAAAAACGTCAGCATGACAACTGCTCGGCCAGACAGTTTCTCCTGCAATCAGTTGTTTTGGCAAGAGTGCCGCCGTTGGTCATACAAACGAGTTTTGGTGCAGCCGGTAGGTTCTGGGCAGTACACAGAAGGATTGGGGCAAACCGCAGCTAGTAGGGGAGGCTTTAGAATCATGGTGTAGACTGAGGAGCGCTGCCCACCCCAGACACAGTGATACAACGCTTCCAGTGTGTGGAGTTTCAGCGCTGTTCACTCAGGGCTGCAATTAAACATTGATTCATCTGCATTTTTAACGGAACGAATATCGTTGCGGACAAAAGCAGCACAGTTTGCCGATATTTTCTTAAAAATTAAAATACCGGGACGTAATCAGTTTAATGTCTGTGTGACTTACAGCCACAAACAGTATGTCACACTTTCAGACGACGTAGGATAAGAGTGAACGGGAGGAGGCTGTGCAGTGACCCCATTCTTTTTCGTATTCCTTATACTGGGGCTGTGCATTCCTTTCCCATTTGCAGGCAGTGCATGGCTGTCATGAAGGCGGATCTTGTAGGATGTTTCCGTGCTGTTTTCCCCCTTTCAGCAGCAACACAGAGCTTGTTGCTCTCACTGTTTACATTACATGTGAGTGGATTGGGACACCAAACGAGAGGAGCGGGGGCGAGGGCCAGCGAGCGCGGCAGCCTGCTCAGCTGACCAGACGCTCGTGCGTCATGGCCTTTTGCCGGCATGTTTTTCCAATTATCGCGCACGCGTCTGGGCACGATAATTGGAAACACATGTTTGCCGCGCGTAACCATCCCAAAAAGGCCAGCCACGACGCACGAGCGCTTGGACTGCTTTTGAAACCCCCTTACTTAAAGTCTTCGCCAGAAGTAGCGCTTGCGCGCTACTCTAGGCTCGACCTAACAAGCTCGCTGAAACACAAGCACTAGAAGAAAAGAGTCTATAGAAAAACAACGCACAGGGTTTCGGAATCAACTATGGGTGTTATTTACATTTGCAATGTAAATTACGTCGTTCCTTTCTCAGCACCCTTCAAACAATGACGTTTCTACCACATTTGTAAATTGGAATGGGACAAAGGCGGGTGAAATTTAATGCACGGTCCTTTTCCTAGCTTGTAATCATACCGAGGGATTTTTCAGGCAAATGCCTGAAAGCGCACATGGGATGTTATAATTAGATTTCACCAAGTGCGTTAAAATGGAGGTCACCAAACGTCCCCATTGAATAAAAATCGCTCTCTTTAATGCTTCACATCTGTTTGCATATGACCAGGGCCGTTCTGATATAAAAAAAAAAACGTTGCGTATGGCATACAATAATCTACAGTGCGTGAGATTCCTGCGAATCACAGCAGGTTGATACATATAAAAACTAGGAGAGGCAGGGCCCCTCCCCCGTCCTCTGGTGGAGTGGGACAGTGCTCTGGCAGCCGGGCCCGCGGATGACACTCTGACTGCGCAGGGGGTGTCATCCGCGGGCCCGGCTGCGCCGCGGCAGCCTTGCCGGTGCCGGCACACTGAGCCCCATCTGTGTTTGTTTAGCCTCGGCTTACACAGAAGCCCCGGTTAGTGAGATCAGTGACTGGCCGCCGGTGAAAGGGGAGCCCGCCTCACACAGCCAGGAGGCCGCGCGCATGAGGCGCTCCAGAGGCACAGGAAGCGCTCTTTACTCCCAAAACAGCTGCTCTGCCAGGCACCTTTGTTCCATTTTCACTCGAACAATCTGTTTCCTTTAAAGAGACTTATTTATGTGGGTGGCTCTTTTTAAAGGCGTTCAAAGAAGGAAGCCTTTCTTGAACACAAACTGTGATGCAACTTCAGGGGCACAGTTTTTATCTCACAGTTTTCTCTCCACTAACCCTTTCTACTTTCACACTTTTATTTTAGAAAGAGAATGATGCTCAATTATGCGAGACTTCCGACAAATGACTGGGCTGCAAGTTCCCTTCCCAGGACACACGCCCGCTTCCTCGTTTGTTTAGAGGGGAAGGGGTGGAGGAGGCGAGAACGAGGAGAGGAGGAGGCAGAAGGGGGAGGGGAGAGAGGAGGGGGCCTGCGCCTGTTTCCCTTGCGGGAACGAGCAGGAGCACCATCTGTTTGCAAGTTAATTACAAACAGATGGTTTTAAAGCTAGCTCCCGCAAGGGAATCGCCAAACGTGCACGCGTTGCCATTGAAAGCAATGCAATGCATGCACGTTTTTGGGCGAAAAACCCAATCGATTTCAAGAGGTCTCCTCCTATGTAGCGCATGCGCGCTGCGTAGGCGAGACCTAAAAACCCTCTATTCAAGTGTGGAACAGGTTCATTCTTCATCATCCGAATTTCAATGCAGTTTGCTGTCTTCAAGAATATGAATCTTGCACAAATCCTCTCAGAATGTCTTTTACTCAACTCTTGATTGCATTTAAAAAAGCTCATGCTCCAGTTTCATCTCCAGCTCTTGCTCATCGAGCCAAGTGGGTTATGCAATTGGTGGACTTAGAAACCGATCATTTTGGGCCTCATTCCTCTAGATGTCATATGGCATCCACAGTATTTTAGGTGGGTGCCAGACTTTGTCATTTAGAGAACTGCTCCTGGACAAGGGATACCACTTTCCATATGCCTTATTGCAATATGTGACAATGGTTGTCTCAAGAAGTATGACCGGCAACCAGCTTTTTTTTGTTCATCCTCAACTTCGCATCTCCTTGCCTCTTTCACAAAGCCTCATAAACTGTCTCATCCCTTGTCATCCATCCTTGGCTCCCTGGGAAATAGTGGTTGACAATATTGACATATCCAAATGTGACACTCAATTTGCTTGCTGAGATGTGATCTCAAGAGCCTAATTTGTAGACTGTGGTCAGACAAAGATTCTGGAAATGGCCAATTGGTTCAATGCCTCCAACTTCTGAGTCTTCTATTTGATGTTCAATTGCACATGCTGCTTACTTGGTGATTGACTGGTTTTCAAAATATATACCAATATTGGTAGCACTTACTTGAGAAACAGATTTTCCACACCTGTATGGAGACAAACAAGACAAGGAGGTGGTTATTATTTCCTTCACTCACATCCAGTGGCACATATGCGCCTTCTTTAACTGAAAGCAGATATTTCTCTCTCCCTGCAGTTGCTTTCAACTTTTTCCAGGCCAAACTACTGATACTAGTATACAGTGTTTAAATGTTACTCTGTTTGTCTAAATTAGTGTGGGATTTTTCTTGTGTTGTGCTTTCACTTTATTACTGTTGAAGTGCAGCATAAAAAGTTTACACATTGCCTCGAAGTTAAGCCTGACTGCTTCTGTGCCAAGCTACCAGAGGGCTACGTACAGGTTATTTCGGGGGTTGCTTGTGCTTCACCCTTACAGAAATTGTGGTTGCTGGTTGACTAGGGTTTCACCTCCCCAGATGAGCTTTTATCTTATGCATTTGAACACCAGCTCTTGTCTCAATCCTGCATCATGACATCACTTGATATTTGATTGTCACATTGGGCATTGACCATACAGAAATGTAAATCCAATGTGAGGAAATAAGTATATATGTTCAGTAATGTCAATAATCTTGCCTGCCATGAACAAAAGGTCTGGGTTGGGCCATATTTCTGGACTTAGAGTATGTGTTAGCCCTTCAAATTTTGTACCATCAGCAATATACCTCCAGATCTCCTCTGTTTGATAGAGCAGTGAGAGGCTGCATAACAACCTTCCAATTTCAACTGAAAGAACACGTCCACGCTTCTACATCTCAAGCCATGTAAAAAAAGATTCAAGTGCCAAAGAGACTAAGAGAGCCAACAACCTCAAATCAATACCAATTCAACATGTGCCAATGTGAGGCCTTATCAAAAATTCCATTAACATGGGCTTCTGAAAACTCTATCCCTTTAACAGCATATGAGACCTGGGGCCACATTATGAATACGGTGCATTTTCCTTGTTTGAGCCATGACTGTTACAGGCGCAAGCAAGAAGCGCGCTGTCAAACGCAGCCGGTGCGATTCTTCCGTTCTCAGCGTAGTGCCGCTAACGCTGAGAACTACAACTCCCATGAGGCCTAGCACGTCACGTACGACGTGGCAAGAGACGGCCCATAAGGATGTAGCGGAACTCGGCATAGCGTCGGAAATTCTCACCGCCGAGACAGCTGTGTTCCTTGGTTCCAGGAGGAGAGGTCTGGTAAGGGTGCTCCGCACCAACTCTCGCTCTTTGTCCTTGTTTGGAGTCACTCCCTTCCCAGTTAGTGAGCGTTCTGCTCGTGCGGAGGAAGGATAGCGTCTCTGGGATTCCGTCCGGCGCTGCTGGCTGTGAGTTACGTCCTCCGTTGGTGGAGCTTGCTGCTCGTGCGGAGGACGGTTTAAGGTCCTTTGGGGGATTGCCCGGCATTGTCGGCCGGAGCTGGTATAGTTACCATTTCATAGGTAGCTCGAGGAGGCATCACAGACTAGCAGCCATAACATGAGCTTGAACTGCAGTGCTTGTGATAGAGCGGATACTTTACTGCAACGTCACAACACAGGGTTTTATCACACCCTTTTGTTTTCATGTGCACATCGTTTGGATTCATATCATTTGGTGAAGTAACCATATTCGGATTGCAACTCAGTATTGATTATTAATTGCATGGATGTTTGTGTACTAACAAAGTCCATAATCATGTGTTATTCTGGCTCTATCTAACAGGGGTATTAGGAGTGGTATGGGACTACGCTCTATCCCTGTGATGTAAGCTGGAGCTCAGAAAAGGGTATGTTCCTCCTCTGTAACGTTGATGTAGTACTTCAGTTACCTTTAGGATATATTACCAGAAAGTGATTCATGCTCAATGTGTGTTTTCCTCTGTTATTCCTTTTTACAGCCCTAACACTTCAAGCGGTGTTACCACACAGAAGACACATCATTTGTTGAAGTATCTTCTTCTACAGGTGTCGTTCTTTTTTGTTACAGGTATAGAAGGGGGCGCTATTAATATACAGTCAGTTACTTGTATGCATTCTATGACCATGGTTATAACGTATACCTGATTGTGGTTTTTGTTTCAGATCTCCCTCCCGGCTGTTCCCTTCCTTTCCTTCCCCCACTTGATCCTCCCACTGACCTGTGCCATTACGGCTATTAAGGCTTGGGTAGGTCAGGAGGTGGACCATTCCGAGCATCAAACTGATCCTGAGGACATCCATACATAACAGAATTTCCGACCCACGAAATAGTGTCCTCCCGGTCGGGTTGTGCTGGGAATGGCCACTCTTGACGATGTCTTAGCTATGCTTGCCACTGTCCAGGCTGAGTTAGTGGCGTCACGCCAGGAAGCAGCTGAGTTAAGAGCTAGGGTGGATGGGATGCAGAGGAATCCTTTCAGTGCAGGTGCAGCGGCGGCAGCGCCGCCTAATGCGGTGGTGGTAGAAATGCCGGTTTCCATACCATTAGCGACCCCAGAGAGGTATCATGGGGATTCTGGCAAGGTGCAAGTGTTCTTGACACAGGTTATGTTACACTTTTCATGCAAACAGAAGTCATTCCCCCCTAACCAGGCGAGGGTAGCTTTTCTTATTTCTTATCTAGCCGGAGACGCGGCACAATGGGCAGTGCCACTGGTAAGCCGAGATGACCCTCTCCTACATGATTGGGAAGCCTTTAAAACCGAATTTTTGAAGGTATTCGACAGAAGAACTGAATCTTACACAGCTGACAGGGAACTGTTAGAGTTACGTCAGGGCAACAAGGACCTGTTGGTTTATCTAAATTCTTTTTGGAGGCTAGTAGCGGAAACTAAGTGGCCTGAGACCAAACAAGCTGCGCTTTTCCACCAAGGGTTACGGGAAGACCTCAAGGATGTCATCGCTCAGATTGATCAAGTCCTCACATGTGGCAGGTTGGGGATCAATCTTGTGCTATGCTTGGATCATAGACTCAGTGAGCAAAAAGGTGATTCCAAAAGGAAGGAGAGACACCTTCCTTCCTATGAAAGACAGAAGGCCTCTGAGCTTAGCAACACCTCAGGATCTGAACCAATGGAAATCGGCACCATACGGGCTACATTAACTATGGCAGAAAAAGACGTCCGTCGTAAGCAAGGCCTCTGCTTATACTGCGGTAAGAGAGGACATTTCGTCAGGGAATGCCCCGTGAAACCCAAGACGAACTGGTTCCGTAACAGTAGAATGACGACGGCTGCCATGGATAAGATGTCGGAAAACTAAAGGACTCGAAGAAAGACGAAGGAGTTTCTTGGAGACGGGCATATATCCCTTCCTTACAGAACAACGTTTCAACAACAGCGGGGCACCTATTCATTAACATATTGTTGCTCATACAAACCGAGAGGGTCCGAATGTCCGCCATGGTGGACTCCGGAGCCACCAGCATGTTTATGGACTTAGGAGAAGCTAGACGTAGAGGTATATGTCTTGTGCCCAAAGATCCGCCAGAAGAAGTATACGCAGTAGATGGGAGGAAATTAATTACAGGACCCATCGGGTACAACACTGCAGAATTAGAAGTACAGTATGGAGCATCGCACAGGGAGCATATCATATTCAGCATCATCCACGCCCCCCAATATGGGATCATTTTGGGGTTACCGTGGCTGCAAAGACACAACCCGGAAATCGATTGGGTTGCTCGAACGGTGCAGATGACCTCTCCCTACTGCCGGGAACATTGTTTTGGAATCCCAGAAGACCCTGCTACAGCGCTAGCTGGTGGTATGTGTATCGGCACTGCGGCGGAAAAAGATATCCAACTGCCCGCTGTCTATCGGAGGTATGAGGAGGTGTTCAGCGACGTACAGGCGGAAGTTACCACCCCATAGACAGTACGACTGTCAAATCGACCTAGTTCCAGGGGCAGCAGTCCCTAGTGGAAGGATATACGCTTTGACGGAACCTGAGAACCTCCATCTCAGAGCCTATTTGGATAAACACCTAGAACTGGGTTTCATCTGCCCCTCCAAGTCCCCTGCCGCCTCCCCGCTTTTTTTTATTCCGAAAGCTAATGGCGAGCTGCGTGCTTGTGTGGACTTTAGAGCACTGAACGCAATAACTGTGAAGAACAGGTATCCCTTGCTGCTAATCAGTGTATTGCTTGAGCAGGTAAAGAAGGCAAACATTTACACCAAATTGGACTTGAAGGGAGCTTATCACTTGGTTCGCATGAGGAGCGGCGACGAGTGGAAGACGGCCTTCAAGACCCGGTATGGGTTATTTGAATATCTAGTGATGCCGTTTGGGTTGTGTAATGCCCCTGCGGCGTTTCAATACTTTCTGAATGACGTCCTCCGGGAGATCCTAGACCACTACGTCGTGGTATACATTGATGATATACTCATCTATTCGGAAAATGAAGAAGCACACATCCAACACGTGCAAACCGTGCTACGGATCCTACAACAACATCATTTGTTCTGCAAATTGAGCAAATGTGACTTTCACGTTACCACAGTAGAATTCCTTGGAGTCATGCTTAGTCCAACAGGCCAAGAAATGGCCGAAAGAAAGATCACCGCGGTGAAGGATTGGCCCCCCCTCAGAACGTTCGTGATGTGCAGTGCTTCATTGGCTTCGCCAATTTCTATAGACGGTTTATCAATCAATTCTCCAAACTGGTTGCTCCAATAACTCAACTTCTGAGAAAGTCACAGAAATTCGAGTGGAACCATGAAGCTCAAGACGCGTTCCTTGCCGGCAGCTTTCGTCACTGCCCCAATCTTGGCTCACCCGGATCCTGGGAAACCATACGTGGTCAAAGCAGACGCTTCTGACGTTGCCTTAGGAGCCATCCTGTCACAAAGGCACTCTTCCACAGGTCAACTCCATCCGGTGGCATATATGTCTAGGAAACTTAACGAAGCCGAAAGGAATTATCACATTGCCGAGAAAGAACTCTTGGCCATTAAGGAAGCCTTCGTGGAGTGGAGGCATTTCCTGATGGGAGCCAGACACGTGGTCACGGTGTATACGGACCACAGGAACCTACAATTCATGACGGCTGCAAGACATCTTACCCCGCGTCAGCTCCGATGGATGCTTTTCTTCTCGGGTTATCACTTTATCATCACCTATCGGCCTGGTTCCGAGAACAGGAAGGCTGATGCTCTCACTCGACAGTTCTCTGCCAGAGACCCGGAAGGCACCCCAGACAGCGCCATCATTGACCCCAAGATGGTACTAGGTGTGATACAACCGGAGGCCTTTCTCAAAGGAATACTCAAGGGGGTTGGCTCATTTACCTGGAGAACCTGGCTTAAGAGCCACAAGGAATGGCAAACTAGGAACGGTTTTCCGATGAATAATAACCGTCTGTTGGTGCCTACACTGAAGTTGAGGAAACAGGTGTTTGGCTGGTGCCATGACTCCCCGAGTGCGGGACATCACGGGGTGGGAAAGACCGTTGAACGCATCAACAGACAGTTCTGGTGGCCCTCTCTTCGGATGGACGTTAAGGAGTGGATACTCTCTTGTGCAGTTTGTGCAAAAATGAAATCTGATCACCGTTGCCCGCAGGGTTTGTTACAACCACTCCCTACTCCTACCAGTCCCTGGGAGAACATATCTATCGACTTCATCGTCGGTCTACCGCTGGATAAAGGTTGTACCGTGATTTTGGTGGTCATCGACTATTTAACTAAAATGGGACACTTTGTCGCCTGCAACCAGGTACCTTCTGCAGGCCAGCTAGCTCGTTTATTGATGTTACATGTGGTGCGTTTACATGGATTACCAAGTGTCATTGTGTCCGACAGGGACTCACAATTCACGGCCCAGTTCTGGAAAATATGGTGTTCATCCCTACATATAACCACGGCCTTGTCTACAAGCTTCCACCCCCAAACGGATGGACAGACAGAGCGCCTCAACCAAACACTCAAACAATACCTAAGATGCTATGTGGACAACAGCAAGGAGGAATGGGTGGATTATCTGTGGCCTCGCTGAGATCGCCTATAACAACGCCACACATGGCTCCACACGGGCATCCCCGTTCTACTGCAATTATGATCGCCATCCAAGGTTTCTTCCTTTCATCCATCCTTCCAAGGACACCAACATACCGGAGGTAGCGAGGAGAGTGGCCCATATCCAAGATACACTAAGGAAGACACAGGAACACCTAAAGGCAGCCAAGATTGCGTACACGGCTACAGCGGATAAACACAGACGCCCAGGTCCCTTGTATAGGAAGGGGGACTCCGTCTGGTTATCCACCAGGAATATACGCTTCCGGAAACATAGCGTGTTCAACCCCAGATTTATTGGACCCTACAGAATCGATAAATGCCTTAGTCCCGTGACCGTGAAGCTGGAACTGCCTTCTCAGTTGGTATCCATCCTGTGTTTCAAGTGTCTTTGTTGAAGCCTTCCTCCTCCCCTGTCAAGAAGCAGCCTCCGCCTCTTCTGGTCAATGACACTATGGAATATGAGGTACGGGGCATTCAAGACTCTAAGATGCGTGGCCGCAAACTGTGGTACTTGGTGGCGTGGAAGGGGTACGGCCCTGAAGAGAACTCATGGGAACCTGCATCCGGGGTATACGCACCCAGATTGGTGGCCTCTTTTCACAGGAGATGCCCACTGAAACCTGGCCCCCAGGCGCGCTCTTGTTAGGGAGGGGATGTACTGTTACAGGCGCAAGCAACAAGCGCGCTGTCAAACGCAGCCGGTGCGATTCTTCCGTTCTCAGCGTAGTGCCGCTAACGCTGAGAACTACAACTCCCATGAGGCCTAGCACGTCACGTACGACGTGGCAAGAGACGGCCCATAAGGATGTAGCGGAACTTGGCATAGCGTCGGAAATTCTCACCGCCGAGACAGCTGTGTTCCTTGGTTCCAGGAGGAGAGGTCTGGTAAGGGTGCTCCGCACCAACTCTCGCTCTTTGTCCTTGTTTGGAGTCACTCCCTTCCCCGTTAGTGAGCGTTCTGCTCGTGCAGAGGAAGGATAGCGTCTCTGGGATTCCGTCCGGCGCTGCTGGCTGTGAGTTACGTCCTCCGTTGGTGGAGCTTGCTGCTCATGCGGAGGACGGTTTAAGGTCCTTTGGGGGATTGCCCGGCATTGTCGGCCGGAGCTGGTATAGTTACCATTTCATAGGTAGCTCGAGGAGGCATCACAGACTAGCAGCCATAACCTGAGCTTGAACTGCAGTGCTTGTGATAGAGCGGATACTTTACTGCAACGTCACGACACAGGGTTTTATCACACCCTTTTGTTTTCATGTGCACATCGTTTGGATTCATATCATTTGGTGAAGTAACCATATTCGGATTGCAACTCAGTATTGGTTATTAATTGCATGGATGTTTGTGTACTAACAAAGTCCATAATCATGTGTTATTCTGGCTCTATCTAACAGGGGTATTAGGAGTGGTATGGGACTACGCTCTATCCCTGTGATGTAAGCTGGAGCTCAGAAAAGGGTATGTTCCTCCTCTGTAACGTTGATGTAGTACTTCAGTTACCTTTAGGATATATTACCAGAAAGTGATTCATGCTCAATGTGTGTTTTCCTCTGTTATTCCTTTTTACAGCCCTAACACTTCAAGCGGTGTTACCACACCGAAGACACATCATTTGTTGAAGTATCTTCTTCTACAGGTGTCGTTCTTTTTTGTTACAGGTATAGAAGGGGGCGCTATTCATATACAGTCAGTTACTTGTATGCATTCTATGACCATGGTTATATCGTATACCTGATTGTGGTTTTTGTTTCAGATCTCCCTCCCGGCTGTTCCCTTCCTTTCCTTCCCCCACTTGATCCTCCCACTAACCTGTGCCATTACGGCTATTAAGGCTTGGGTAGGTCAGGAGGTGGACCATTCCGAGCATCAAACCGATCCTGAGGACATCCATACATAACAATGACACACCTTTCAAAAGATGCGCCTGCACATAAAATTAAAGTGTGCCGTATTAGAAAGAAAGCGCTGCCCCCAGGGCAGCCGTGAACTTGCTCTACTCTCAAGGCAGCACATTACAGTGAAATACGGAGCAGCTGTTTAAAAGCTGCTACGTGTTTCCCTGTGCAGGCCGCAACCAGCCTGTACGTTGAAGGGGGATTAGAGATCCCCTTGCAGGCAGGTGCAGTAAGTGCAAATGAGGAAACGCCCTCTTGTGATAGCGCTGGCGCTATATGTGTGCTGGGGCTCTCAGTATTCCAGATGAGGATGCACAAGCGTCTGCCGCCCCTTCTGTAATACCATTGTATCCCGGGGGCACACAAAGCAGGCGCACACACCTTTTGCGTCCCCGGGCACAATATATAATATGTCCCAAAGACTTTTTTATTTTCTGATTACCAGCATAAATGGAGTGAAACATCAGCGACAGAGCTAGAGCATATGCTCAAACCCTTAATGAGTGAAACATACCCTCTTCCACCATAAAAAGCAGCACCTTGTAGGTTGTATTACACCTCGATTGACAATCATATCTATAACAAGTTCCCAAGCACGGCATGTAGCACTCATCTAATCTCTTGTGGAGATGGCTTGCACTCAATGTTGTGCAATTTACATTCTGAAGTCTACATGCTTGTTTTAGACGAACATGATCTCAGAAACCTTTTAATGGTTCTGCAGTGCAATTGTAAGTTTCACATAAGAAAAATTAAGTAGACAAGTTCAATATGTACTTTTCCAGTGTACATACTGGCTACATAACTGGTTTCAACTTACAATCATGAGTCATATGTGCATTATCCTGGGGCATATTTTGAATTCCTCAGAAGGGAGAAGAGTCCCATCTTGCCATCTAAGGCTATTTCAATAGATAAAAGAACCTAAATTTCAGGGAAAACTTATTCAGAATGTGGCTAAAGATTGATTACACTGTCTTTGGTGTTAAAAATAGCCACAAACTTAGCTACACATAATATGCCACATAGCTCTAAAGGAGTTTTCAAATAGTGCTTGACAAGCTGAAAGGGTCTTACTCATTATAATTCATTTTCAGCATTGATTATAGATGTTGGTGGCAATTCACAGGTACGTCAAGTCGCGCATTTTGAAGACTCACAATGCTGCAAATATATTTTTTAATACAGGTAGCTACGCAAAGTGCATAGCTTTCTGTAATCAAACAAAAATGAGGGACAGCATCATCAGCCCTTTGCAGCAGTAGACGCCTATTGCGGCATATAGGAGATTGGTGCTGCTCAGCAGCAGTACCCGACATATACTGGTTAGACCCGTGTGGCTCCATTTGCACCCCGTATGACCCTCAAACCCCTGTATCTCGCCCACCATTGTCAACTCCCCAGCAAATACAATGCGAGTACAACTTTCACAACCATTGGTATGCACATCCTGGAGCATGAAATCATGAGGGGACATGGGGCTTACTATGGCTGGTGTTCTTGGGGAAAACCCAGAAAACTTTATCTACTACCTTTATGTCAAAACATTCCATTTACTTTGAAATTTTGTATTAAAAACATTTGATGAAAAAAAATCTAGCTTGCATAAAGTTGTACATAGTTGCACCGGTGATTCTGTCTGGATCCAAACTTCTGTACAGAAGAAAACACACTTTCTAGAGTTAACATTTCGCGTCTTAGTAGCAGACCTACAGGAGAATACCACTGTTTGGTTTTATAACACATGACATTGTGTCTCTTATAATAAAAAAACAAATTAAATTGTACGTTTTTATCTGTTAAACTTTTATGGTTTGTGAACCGCAATAAAGTTATTCTTGACTTGACTTGACTTATAAGATATCCGAATTAGCATAATCCGAATGTTGGGGTTCATTTCACTATATGTAATTAAGTACATGAGACAGAGCAAGATCAACAGATGTATTTGCTGTGTTAAAAGCATGAGAGCGCACTTTACTGTGATACAGAGTCAGCCATGTTGAATGGGGTTGAGGTCTACCCATTATCCAAAGTCAATACATATACTGAAGCAAAATTGAAAGATGATCACAAAATTAGGAGCCTCATGGGATACATGAAAATCATATACACTGGGTAGTGAATACAATTAACATAATTTAGTGGTACATCTGTAAAGGCTTTGCAAGCATTGGAGTTCTGTTCCTTGAACATACAGACCACTTTAATATGTGCGTCAAAAGTGTTTAAAGCCCGATTAGTGATGTGCCACTGCTTGCTCAGCGCAGCACTGTTGTGGGATGCTCATGGCGTATGTTTCATGACAATGGAATACACTAGTGCAAACTTATATGGATATGGAATACTCAACACCGATTGAACATGGAATATGAGCTAATAAAGATAATTTGCTATAGCTGCCAGGACATTACAAAAAAATAAACATCAGTATTTCTAAATTGAACTTTCCCTGCCGAAGGCTTAAAATCCTTTAAATCTCGAACAAGAACTTTTAATGATGTTGATCCATAGATGGCTAAAAAATATAAAAACAATTGGAATATGCATCAATATTGACCTTTGGATACAGAAAGCCTGACATCCGTGTTCATACTTAATAGATTGAGACTGTTCAGGGCACAACCCAGATCCTAGTCAATAGATGGCAGAACATTTAGAAAATCTGGAACTCGCATTATTACTAGGGCTCCCGGTTTTATGGTATTTATTTTTTTAACATTTCTTTTCTGTATTTATCCAGATTTATTTTGTGTTTTGTGAATAAATGTAGTCGTAAAATGGTATATTTCCACTTTTATCGCGTTTTAGCAAACTAAGCAGCCACATATAACAAAACACAACACCCACAGGTACATCTTAGCGTTATACTACAAATCTCATCCACTTTTTTTGTCTCTCTAATCAGCTTTTGCCTGGAGTTCATAAAACACTGCATGGAGATTCACTCACAAGAACCACAATTTTCTGTATTTTTCCGCTTTTAAAGATAAATACAGACAGGAAACACATTGTTTTCTGTCCGTATTTATCTATAAGAATCAGTAAAAATGGAAAACTGGGAGCCTTAATTATTAATGACCATGGGCTATAGAAGTCACTACATGTACAACCTAAAACAAAATACTGACCCTGTGTTATGGACAACAAATCAAGCACTAAAAGTGCAATAAGCATAGGTAGTAATCTTGATATGTGCAAATTATAACATTTATGAGAACTGAAATATATTGCAATAATGCCCTTGGTATTTGGAAGAGATAACATATTTCAAAACTACAATCGGAATCATTGATTAACTTTAGATATAGAAGGCACAACCGTGCGTCATAAGAATTGATATGTATCGTGGGAATTTAATGGCACTCACAAAAAATTGAATCAATGTTCATTTTAGGTTATGAAAGATGCAACATATACAGAAATGTATTTTAAGAGCAGTTTAAGAGTAATCGTCTTGTACTTTACAAGAGATGACAAACTCAACATATCTTAAAATTATGATATATAATAATGCTGTAGAAGGCTTAAACTAACACAGAAACTGAAATAAACATCAATATTTATCTTGCCCAATTAATGGCATATATATAATGTGAGAGGTGCATCAATAATCATCCTGGGTTACGAAAGACACATGAGAAAAAGGGCGATATTTAGAGTTTGGCGGACGGGACACTATCACAACGTGGTGGATATCCCATCTACCATATTACAAGTAGCATGGCCTATAATGCACTTGTAATTGTGACAAAGTATCCCATCCGCCAAGCTCTAAGTAAGGCCTAAAGTTACCAGAAATTGCAGCAATAAATGATTTTGGACTATGTACAGACAGATGATATATTCAAACTTGGTCTTTGCGAAGGAAAAGTGGAAATAACAAATTCCAAAACATTGTCTACTGTGTGTTTTGCTAAGAAAAAAAAAGATTTTTAATCCTAAAGATCAATCTAAAAGAAGATCTTAACTTGTGAAAGAACAAGCTGACATCTGCCTACAAAAGTCTCCTCTGGCAGCAAGTGCCACATTCCCACCATCAACAAATGGAAGTCTAACTCAGGTAGTCGGGCTAAACAACATGTTGTGTTTTTAAAAATCATTTCCTACTATTATTATATGAAGGAAGATAGATTCTCAATGCAACCACTCCAATCATTAACAAACAGCAGCTTGTTTTGCCTCACTCCACATGCCTACCCTCTATGTATTTGTATTTATGTACACCCTAAAGTCAAGTGGGGTTCCAAAATATCCCCCAAATGATTACAAAATCTGCTGATACATCTGGAAAACCCTACAAAAGTTGGTGGCTTTTCTCATATTGTCTGAAAATGGCTATGGCTTTTCACACAATTGATCAGAAAACAAAATATCCCATGAAGTTTGTTTAAAAGAACAAAAGGAGTTTAGGAACTCCTTGCCTCAGAAAGGTGTAAACCTGTATAATAATAGTAGTTTACCCCTATGTCTCTTTACCACTTTTACAAGTGTAACACACACACTTGCACCAGCTAATTGGTAGCATACTACACATAACGTAACCATAACATTCACTAGTAAGTAGTTTGCGGGCTTCTTTTTTAACATGGCCGCTGGAAGAATGTTTTCCAGTATAAACATTGTGCAGTACAAATCACCCGCAATGTGGAAAAACACAATAGAGAAAAGAATACCATAAGATGTAGCAAAGGTGAAGGAATGGAATGTACTCATCAAAGAAACAGCAAATAGATTACAAAGGAAACAAATTAAACTCAAGAGTGGTAGTGACACGAATTAAAATTATTAAAACTTTGTCCGTGAATGTGATAGAGGTGTGCCGAGTGGGGGAAGTTTTTCATGTACGAGTGAAGTTGTTTCAACATTTTGCAATCTCAGTAAATGTTAAGAAATTTGGGGGCAAAAAAGAGGCAGTTTTATTTACTTTTAGAGATATGCTTACATCAGATAAACTGCAAAATCTGATTTCAGATCCAATGTTTTCTAACATTTTATGTTTTTGTGAGAACAGTTGTTGCCAGAAAATACCTCCAGGAGAAAAGTTGATTGAAACTGACCGACAATGGGAGACAATGAAATCTGAAGCTTTGTCCCTTCCTTGTATTTAATTGAGAGACATTTTCTGCAAACAGAATGATGTCTAGGCACTTTGATCAGTTTTGCTATAAAAAGTGTTAGTTTTTTATAACAAACGTTCATTAAAAGCTGGTTAAAAATGAAAATATGTAGGATACATTACAATGTGAAATTTGCTGTGCAGAAGGTTCTGCACTTGAAGCCGTGGAATCTGATGTCTTGGAAAGCTGTGCTAGCTACCCAAACTGCATCAAAAGGCAGATAGGCCACTAGGTTTATTCAATGTAATACTGTAATTTTGTGCCTGTAAGGGAACGCTAGGGAGAGACCTAGGAAAGAATTGGAAGAAAGACAAAAGAGAGAGTGTTCTGGCTGTTGTTGGAAAGTAGGTGCATCAACTTCAGAAAGATCATCATGTACATTTCATGGCAGATGAGGAGGTTTGAGATAGAATTCTGAAATACCACTGGACTTTGTGATGAATAAAGCACATTAACAAGTTACAACACATCTGTTTGCAGTGATGTCAAGATGGCATAGTAAAGAAAGCTGTAAAATAATGAAGCAAAAGTTTCAATGCCCAAGTCATGAATATATCAATTCACAATTGGCCGCACAGAAAGTTATAAAGAACTATGGGATGAATATACAATAGACTCTAAAAAGGAAACCCCAAAACTGGAGGTGAATTTAGTGGGCATCCATCTTCTACACAAAAATAAATGAAATCATAGCTTGTATCTTGTAAGAAGACAATTCGGTTCTACAAGAAAACCTCCAAAACTGGAAGCGCAAATGTCTGTCTTCCGTAGAAGGAAATTAAATTATACCAAATATCTCTCCTTCCAGAAGAAATCCACTGTTTGCCAGCCCCAGAGCCTCCAAATTCCAAATTAGCACTAGTAGAGCACACTTCATTAGATCGCTGAGGTTTCACCCTAATTTGTGTACCAGCCGGTGCCTTCAGAATGACCGCAGGGTATACGGGCACAGTTTTTGCAAATATAATTCAGGAATGGATTTGCTTTTTTTTAAAGTTCACCAAATCACTTCCTTTTAGCCCATCTGAATAAGATCTTGTACTTCTACTTACCTATATTTGTTTCATATTTTGTTTAGGAAGCCTCAGAAGGTGGCAAACGATGTACATATTCAACCTGCAGTCAGTAGGCTAGGAAATTGACTCTAAAATTCAGGAAGGAGCTTCTTCAACATGGCCCGAGATTTTTGGGTTCGGGAAGGTGATAGGGACGGGAGAAGGCAACGGGTGATATCCGTACCCCCAGTTTGAACGTGGGTCGTACATCCAGATCCACATCGATTCTGCGTCTCGCATAAGAATTCTTATCAAGACCAAACTGGCTGAAGCTTTATGTTTGTGATTCTTCGCCTAACATTTATCTGGGCCTACATTATTTGATAAAGGTTGCATCCTTTGAGAACCCATAGACCGATCTGGTTATTTTTTTATCATGTTGCTGTTGGATTATGTTCTGTTCTGAATACCTCAATAGGTTAATTGAGTGTCCCACGCCATCTAATTCACTGTTCACGACTTGCCCTGAGGAAGGTGTGGCCCGGGAGTAGGGTTTCCACCGAAACGCGCGTCAGCGTTGGTCTTTCTAAACCCTGATGAGATTTTCTATCTTCCATCTGGACCATTTTATCAGAACATTCATTTACCTTGCTGGCTACCTTTTAACTTTGGATGATTTGTTATGTATGTTTGTTGGATGAAAAGAGCTCATGTGAAATGTATGAGTGTGCTTGTATGAATGATGATTGTGTGTGGGGTACTTTATTCATTGTGTTTTTCTCATTGTTTTTAGTTATATGTATCTCCTTTTTTGTAATATAAGATAAAATTCTGTGATACCTTTTGATATTTTGATAATAAAAAGACAAAACTATTCATTGTATTTATTGTTGTTTTCTCAATGCATGCACGGGATTGCTTTGTTTATCTAATTAGCATAGGACCCCTTTGTGGGCCTTTATAATCCTTGAATGGGTGGGTAGTTCCTCCTTTCTTGTACGGGAAGGTGATAGGCTTATGACTCACAGCGGGGATAATGGGGAAAATTTGGGTGTGTGAAATGAGCCTCCAATGGAGTTTTCCCTAAAGATGGAAGCCTTAGAAGGTAGACAGGAGCAGCCTTAAAGAAGTTATCTTTGTGAACAGATAAACTTTTGTGTGGCTAGATATGTCTGCATGAGCCTAGCTTAGTCCTTAGGACCCCTCAGCCGATCCAGCACGATGGGCACTGTTACATAAAACTAGACACGTGTCCCTGGGGTGTGAGATTCAGAAGGGGTTAAACAGACTTTATGCATGTACCATGTCATTTCCCTAGGATTGCTAACCCTGGTGGAAATTTATAAAGCATGCTTTGTACATGTGTGTAGCTTTAGTGATAGCTCATGTACTCTGGTTAAATAAAGGCATGCACACATGCAAATCTGACACCGCATGAATTTGTATTTAATTTTTTTCAAAATCTTCCTACTGTGTGCACTAAAATATTTAACTATAGGTTGTTCATCACTCGTATGTCATTTCAAACCATTGATACTTGCAGGTATGCACAAAGGTCATGGAAAATGTCATTAAATAGATAATAATCACAAAAGGTGCTTAGAAGAAGTCCTAAAATAGATAACAACCTCAAAAAGTGCATAGATAATGCCCTAAAGTAAATAACAACCACAAAAGGCGCATCCTGGGGGGGTGGAGTAAATCAGTTGAGATAATTTGGTCGACGTGCTTAGCCGATGTAGTCCATGGAGAGTATGGCTCCTTCCTTCTTTTTGCATGTACAACCTTCACGGGCTGTCTGCTGCCGTCTAGTGGTCACATGACAGAGCAGCAGCACTTCGCCGGATAGTCGTCTGTAAACACAAGATTCTCCACTCCATACACAAAATAAAAGTGTGACTTGTCTTTCCAGGTGTACTCCACCTTGGTGAGCGGAATCAGCTCAATGGTGTGCCTCTGGAAGAGAAAGCAAAACAGATAAGGTAAAAAAAAAAAAAGAAAAACGTATATATGATTACTCAACCTCCCAGAGGAGGATTATTAATGAAACGGGGAAGGAATGAGAGAGAGGAGGAGGGTCACACAACAAAAGACGGACATATCCCTTACTTTCTACTTATACTAACTAATACAGGGCACCTCGCCATAGTAGTTTCCACTGGGTGATAACCTAGCAGGTTTGAGTTGGCAGACATCGTTTTTTCATTTTCTTGTATGTAGCACTCTAGGTGCACGTTTGAGGAAGGGCCTGGCTCCTCGCCTTATCGCTGCCATACTGGAAGGGTTGCTACCCTATTTAAATCATGTTATGCTTTTCAGCCTGGCTCACTTTTATTTTAATTGTGCCTTGGTTACAAGTAGCTCTCCCTCGCGGGCAGTCTGCGAGTGCATTGCAGGGGTTGCTGGACCCCAGTCTTGCATTTTGTTTAACCCACCTGTTTATTCGGAGTCGCACTGCAGAGCGCCGGCTCCTGGTCACGCCCCCCTTGCATGGAGGGATATTTAAATCGGCAGGAAGCGTAACCGCGCTGCTGGCACACCAAAGGCAAGCCTGTCGGCGCCCATCCGCACCTGGATTGCACCCGGTGCACGCCATTATGCTGGTTTTGACTCCCACCAAGTCCGCTTAGAATTTATACAGCAGATACTTTCTGTGCGCTCAACCAAAAAGGTAAGAGTTCTGCCTGTGGTCTGTTAGATCCACTGCGGCTTGTTCACAACCCTAATATGATCTGTCCTGAGTGCAGTTTACCCTTAGTTAATCGTAAGCCGAGTGTTATAACTATGGAAAAGCCAACTAGCAGTGATAAATTACAAACTGGAAGCATGAATATGAGCTCTAAATGCTAAATTCTCTCTGCCCTTGTAAATGCCAGATCACTGATAAACCACTGTTCTGAATTTGTGGACTTTGTAGACAGCAATCAGCTGGATATAATTTTCATGACTGAAACCTGGGACGACTAATCCTCTGGTCCTGATAGACCTTATAAACGAGATGGAGGTCTGGCAGTAGTTTATAGGGAAATCATTACGGCCATCTTTGAGCCAGCACCCTGGCCAGAATGCGAGGTCTTGACTTTTAATAGCAAACTCATCAAAACTCTCTCCTTCAAGGAGCTCCTAATCTTTTAGAAGTAAGCCTGTGTGCAAATAATTTGACTGTACTAGGAGATTTCAATTATCATCTTGAAATCTTAGATGACAAAGATACAGAGAACCTTACTAACACAATGGCTAGTTTAGGTCTATCCCAACTGGTGGATGGCCACACCCACATTGCTGGCCATAGGCTGGATAAGATATTCTCAAACAATTTCTCCCTTGTGCTGGTTGCTCGTTTGCCACTGACCATCATGCAGTTATATTTGTGATAAATCTACAGTACAACACAATGCTGGGAAATATATCCCGTAATGCTGTCTAGTCCTGGGCAGGCTGAACTACTAAATCAAATTCTCGCTCAGGGGCAGCCAGATATCGCAGAGGATCTGGATCTATCTACCACCTCTTATGAAGAATGGTTGTCTTCGGCAATCTCTTGGTCAGCTCCACTTAAAACCACCTTTTCCCACAGTAACAAACCCTCAGAACCCTGGTTCTCAGACAGTCTTAGACTGATGAGGAAAGCCTGTAGAAGACCAGAACGGAAATGGCGGAAGGAGCATAGCAAGGCAGAAAAAGAAAAATACAAACTATCTGTCAGCGCTTATAAAGCATTCATTTTAAAAGAAAAAGCTAGATACTTCACAAAACAAATCGAGCTAGCAAAATATTCTACCAAAGAACTGTTTCAGGAAGTCTCTAAACTCACTACTGTGCCTGGTAATAACCAATTAGGCAGTAATCAGGATTTCGGTAATACGCTTGTGACTTTTTTAATGAGAAAGTGGAGCAGATATACAACAAGTTTGTGCATAACTCCAACCCCGTTCAGAAAGCCAATAATCAGATGACCAGGGAAGTAGGTCAAGCTTCCTTTTCAGAATTCTCCACTTTGACCAAGCGCCAGGTTATAATGCAGATTCAAAATGCTAAGTCAGGATCCCCTGTTGATCTCTGCCCTCCTGCCGTAGCTAAGTTAACTTCTGCTGTCACGTTTAAGAAAAAACCTAGTTTAAATCCAACAGATCCCAACAACTATTGACCCATCCCTTGTTGCTCCTGCCAGGAAAATTAGTGGAAAAAGAAATGAACCAACAACTAGCACAATTTATTCAGAATAATCATTTATTAGATAACACTCAGTTTGGCTTTAGATCCGGTCATAGTACTGAGACAGCCTTAATTCAGACATCCAAGGAGGTATGGACGACTATTGATAAAGTAGGTAATGTTGCTCTGGTACTTCTTGACCTATCGACTGCCATCGATACGGTCGACCATGCTTTAGGAATTGAAGGATCAGCCCTTTGCCTATTAAAATCCTTCCTATCGGAACAGTCACAGACTGTGCACCTGGATCCATTTGTTTCAGACACCTTCTCTCTTCAGTGCGGGGTCCCACAGGGCTCCTCAATCATCCCAACGATGTTCAATATTTATGTCACCTCACTTGCCCCCTAAATTAGATCATTCGGTTTTGAATTAATTTCTTATACTAATGATACACAAATTGTGGTTTCAGTGGCAACCAATGACATAGGCATTTGAGAAAGATTTCATGACTGCATGTTAGAAATAAGCAAATGGATGAACATAAACTGTCTAAGACTCAACTCAGGTAAAACTGAGGTCATCTTGTTTGGGAACCAACCTACCCTTTTGTTCCCCGTCATGGTGGCCGGAGGAGTTAGGCTCCCTCCTGGTTCCAGTAAATAAAGCCATTAATCTAGGAGTCATTATGGACGATAAATTTACTTTTAGAGAACAGGGGAATGCTGTGATCTGATCTACCTTCTACATACTGAGGATGATCAAGAAAGTTCTACCTTTTATCCCAGAAGAGGCTAAGAAAACTGTGGTCACAGCTTTGATTTTTTTAAAAATTGACTACTGTAGGCTTGTACCTTTATATGCAGAACCAACACCTGAATAAATTGCAAATCTTCCAGAACGCCACAGCTATTTAACACAATTTGTAGAAAATCTATGGATTTAGTAGGTCAAGAAGAAAGCCTGCTGACCCTGAGTGGCACGTGTAACAGGCTGAAACATGTCGACCTTACTGAGCTATAGATGTTAGGGGTCATTGCACTCATAGAACATCACACTGTTTTTATCCCAGCGAAAGGACCTTATTAATAAACAAGAATTTGGATTCTGAAGGCTTTTTTAACTTGCACATAGGTTTTAGTAAGAGCTCTGCTTACAAACCGCGTTGAGCCCACCCACTCACACTAGGTGCACTGGGTCACGATCTGATGATGAAGCATGCCACTGGTGGTACTAGTGGGTGAGGATCCTACTAATATATCCATGTGATGCAAGGGTCACATTATTCATCTGGGTGTAGATCCCTTTCCACTTTGATATATATTGAGACCAGTTAATTAATTTGACCTCTTAAAACGTTAGGAGTTCATCAGTTGTGAGGCTTTCTCTCTTTTGTGTACTGAATTCTATACATCAGCACTCTTTAAAGCAATGGAAGACCTTCCATCACACTTACAGTGTGACTGACAGGGCAAGGACTCCATTCAGGCTCTGTACCGTGCATTCTTATCAGAAGAGGGAGGGTGGCATCCATTATACCAAAGCTTTGCACAGCGACTCATCTCCTCATGTATCTCCAGTTCAGTTAGTTGCTTTCATGCTAACCACTAGTAATATGATTTAGATGATTTATTCACAGAAAACAATAAATGTAAAAGAAAAAGAGAACAAGTCAGCGCACAAGGGCAATGGCAAGGCAGTGCGAGCCATCACTGTCAAGGGAGAGTGAATCCTTGTTCGTTGACAGCAGGAAAGCAGCAGCAATGGCCACCACTATCAAGGGAGGATTCGCTCTCCCAGCAAAGCAGTGAGTACTATCACTGTCAAGGGTGGGTTCACTCACCAAGTAACACAGTGCGCACCATCACTGTCAAGAGAGAATTCACTCACCAAGCAACACAGTCTACACCATCACTGTCAAAGGAGGATGCATTCCACAAACAGCACAGTGCATACCATCAGCGTCAAGAGAGGATTCACTCTCCCAGCAACACAGTGCACACCATCACAGTCAAGGGAGGATTAACTCACCAAGCAACACAGTGCATACCATCAGCGTAAAGAGAAGATTCACTCTGTCAGTGTCAAGGGAGAATTCTCTCTCCCAGCAAGAGTGCAGAAACACAGTGCGTATCATCACAGTCAATGGAGGATTCACTTTCCCAGCGACACAATGCATATCGTCATGGTCAAGGGAGGATTCATTCTCCCAGCAAATGCAGTGCGTACCATTAGTGTCATGGGAGATTCACTCTCCCAGCAACACAGTGCACACCATCATTGTCAAAGGAGGATTCACTCTCCCAGCAACACAGTGCACAACATCAGTGTCAAAGGAGGATTCACTATCTCAGCAATGCAGTGCACAACATCAGTGCCAAGGGAGTATTCACTCTTCCTTGACAGTGACTGTACGCACCATCTTGCTGTCTCCCATGCAGGCAGAACTATAATCATTTCACCCTTACAATGACAGCATGCACTGTCCCAATACTCCTGTCCTGACCCCTGGTGCGAGTTAGCCAAGTACCACTGCATGTGCTAAGGTTGTGGGCCGCTTCCTGACTGTTTACAGATTTTCTCACAAAGGTATTCACCTATGCGCCTAACTGAAGTGCTCTCTGGATGCTTCACGTTGGAGCACACAAATAATTATAGTGGGTCGTCACCATGAGGACCTGCTGAGTGAGAACAGTTTTGTTGCCTTCACCTTGGTTTTGACCTTTATTCTTCAAGGTTCCTTCCAATCAGTTTATACCCAGTTTATTCCCAGGTTCCCACTGGCAAAATGGGTCACTGTTGCACTACCTGTTGGGTAAACTCTCCTGCCCAGGGGTCTGGCAGCACCATCTCATTCAGAGATCTTGAGGCCTCAACATTTTCCTCATGCATCAAGGACTGTCACTCTTTAGTTTCAGATGACAAATACTAAAAGGCCCATTAACGATTTGATAATATAATTTAAAGCATCAAAACCTGTGTTACACTTCATTCCTAACAATACTCAGTGGACTACCTCCATATTGGGCAAGGGTCAAGAGGCCACTGTCCCATTTTATACATCCCCCACATTATCTGTACACTTCCTTTACTAGCACATCTACAGTAGAATGAGAATGTCACAAATGATCTCTGACAAGTATTTTAACCACAACCTGCCCCCGTGCATGTCTGTCCTGCATCGCTGTGCTAAAAAATCCAGGCCCCCACCATTATTGCCTGAATAGTGGAGTGATACCAACCCTGCTCAGATCTTTGGGGTCATCTCCTACTGCAGATGTGTCTATTAAATACTCATTCTTACATGAGTCTGCACACCGCCACATAAGATACCAGCTATCTGTGGTCGGGAACTCTACTTCTCAAATGTCTTACCAGTACCATTTCTGGACATGTGCTGTATAGCTCCCCTACTTCTCAAGTGTCCTCCAAACAAGCACAAGAGCAAAGGAGACAGAAGCTATCTGGCCACTGGACTGGAAATCAGCAACATCCCACCTATGTTGATCCCGTCAAGGCAGCTGGTATACTGTCTTGCACATGACATGTGACACTAGATGCCTATGAAATAATCTGATGTACATGGGTTTCATATATATATAACATTCTGCTCAACAGGCAGCAGGGGATCAGATAAATGCAACTCATGCTGCATATCAAGAACATATGAATACCTAAGAAAACTATTTGGAAGCAGCTACTCTCAGCTCAAATGCAAATAAGCCGCCTATCTAAAGAGTACTTAAACTCAATTCAACTAACTGTAGACATATGTCAGATGGCACCATCCTCCCTCGCTGGGTATGCGTGTGTGGCAGCACCTCTGCTTCCCTGGTGGTTCACAGACACCCCCTCACCCACAGGTGTCACACCAACATAGCCTGGAAAATCTGTTGTGTCTCACCTGTCTTAGAATGCGGGATGTTGAAGCAAACTGGGCCTGATGTTGCTGAATAGCATTCTGGGAAGCCTGATTAATGGAAGCATCAGGGAATGTCATCAGCGGATAAACCTAGGAAAAGGAAAAGCAATCACGGGTTAACTGGACACCAGTTGTGATCACAGCAGTTACTTATGAAGCTGCTGAGTCATCGTTTTAAACACAAACCCAATATCTGATACTTCGGTCAAAATAATGATATTTGCCTTCATTCATTTTTTTTTATTTTATCCAACGGATGGCGCCAAAATATAAAACGACACTTGCATTGTGTCCTATTTGTGATGTACTAAATCTAAAAGTGAGAAACATTCTTTATCTTGAAGCCTTTCCAGTCCTCCAGCAGGTCTGTATAATGGATCCTTTAGCAACACCAACCAAAGGTCCATTGAAGTGCCAAACACAAGTGACAAAAGTGGCTCAAAAGGGACACACCCAGCAATGGTGACATCAGTCTGCCTTATTCTCTGTGATTCATGGAGGCCACAATGGAAAGAGAGCAGAGCCAAAAAATTAAAATAGAATAATCTTGTTAGAAGGAAACCACTGGTGCTGCAGTACTACAGAGTGAGGTGTAAATAAATGTGTGCTAAGATTGAGTTTTAAATGCAATGCTGCAGGGTTATGTTGTGGTTAGTCAAGTGAGGTGGAGTAACAGAACAGACTGTATGCCGGAGAAGTGTGGGATGCATGTCAGGCTCCTGGTGTACTGGCATGGATGAATTGTGTGCATGTGCTGCAGTATTACAGTGTGAGGTGTAAATGTGTTCTAAGATTGAGTTGTGCATACAATGCTGCAGGGGTGTAGAGGGTTAGTCAAGTGAGTTAGAGGAACAGAGTAGTTTGTACACCAGGAGTGTGGGTGCATGTCAGGCCTCTGGTCCATTGGCATGGATGAGTTGTGTGCAGGTGCTGCAGTGCTACAGAGTGAGGTGTAAATGTGTTCTAAGATTGAGTTGTGCATACAATGCTGCAGGGGTGTAGTGGGTTAGTCAAGTGAGTTAGAGGAACAGAGTAGTTTGTACACCAGGAGTGTGGGTGCATGTCAGGCCTCTGGTCCATTGGCATGCAAGAGTCGTGTGCAGATGCTGCAGTACTACAGAGTAAGGTGTAAATGCATGCTAAGACTGAGTGGTGCATGCAATGCTGCAGGAGTGGGGTTAGTCAAGTGAGTTACAGGGACAGAATAGGGCGCATACAGGAGGATTGTGGGTGCATGTCAGGCTTCTGGTGCATTGACAGGAATGTGTTAGTAGCTGATGGTGCAGTTGGGTGGACTGACATGTAGAAGCATCAACTTGAGCTCTGCAGTTATTAATGGTATTTACTTTTCAAAATAAATATTCAAATGTTGATGATTCAAAGAAATTGAAAATCATGGATTATGAGTTACCATGAATTGTTCATCTGTAAAGAGCTTCTTGCCGGTAACCTTCTTGAAGAGCTCAGTGGGAAACCCTGAGTTCTTGTCAGACAAATATTCATGGATATTATTCTTCCTGTCGTGTAGGAAAGAAATGTCAGAAGAAGCATTCTTGTACCATAAAATCAACCAAAACCAAGACTTTGAATGCAGTTCCCATTACCTGCTCTATCCCTAGCACATCCTGTTGTTTGTAATTTGGTTTCAACCAGACTCTGCACAGCATACTCTCCCATGTACAACATCAACAGGACGCCAGGCAACATATTCGGAGTACAATATCTACATGATCATGCACAACATACACTTCCATGTACAACATCAACAGGACCCAGCACAACTTACTATTGTATGTAATACAACGACAGAACACTACACGACATACTCTTCCATGTACAACATCAAAAGGATGCCGGTAGGACCTGGCACACCATACTCTTCTGCGCACAAAATCAACAGGACCCCCCACAGCCTGTTCTTCCATGTAAAAGATCAACGGGACCCCACACAACATACTACCCCATGTACAACGTCAACAGGACCCAGACAGGAGCTCTCACAAAATACTTTTCCATGTATATCAATAGGCCCTCACATGATATACTTTTCGAAATAGAACATGAACTTATCCCTGCACAACATGCTATCCTATTTGCAACATCAACAGGACCCCGCACAACCTACTCTTCCATGTAAAAGATCAACAGCACCCCACACAACATACTATCTTATGTACAACATCAACAGGACCCAGACAGGAGCTCTCACAACATATTTTCCCATGTCCATCAACAGGACCTCACACAACATACTATTCAGAATACAACATGAACAGGCCCCTGCCCAACATACTATCGTATGTACAACATGCTCTTTCATGTACAACATCAACATGACCCCGCACAACATACTCTTCCATATAGAACAACTGATGGCCGACAGCCACCTCCTTCCAAAGACATATGTTATCACTAAAGTGTTCTACTGCTCCCTGGCTGGTCTGTGCTTTACAAATGCCACCCAATGTAATGTAATAAATAAACTGAAACTTTAAAATCTGTTTTAGTTTAGTTAAGAGAAGACACAAGGATCACTGTGTTCAACTTTCGAATGCTTTGCAGAATTTGTGTAACTATCTAGTGGATGAAGCTTTTGATAATGCTAAAAAATATACCACAGTCAGGCTAAACGCAAAAATGGCTGCACCCAAGTGTTGTTTCTTGTGTGCTATGGCCATGCCCAGTGTGGAAGGATGGAATAAGCAAAGGGTGAGCAGGATGCAGAAGTTCCCATCTTGTTGCAGCCTTCCACATGCCTGTGCATCAACAGTCATTCAGCAAAGCAGTGTGACCAGTCCTGCTGCCCAGGCCGCCTTTAGCGCTGGTGGGCCTGGTACGACAATCTTTTTTGTCCGGACCCACAGAACCCCCCCTACCTCCCCCCACCCCAGTTGGCCTTCTTCTCGGATTCCCTCACTACTACCTGGCAAAAGTGCCCCATATCTCTCTATCGCTCCTCTCTCACAAACATTTTATTTGTTTTAAAGCATTGGTAAAATCTGGCTTAAGTAATCCACTCAGCTATCCACATAAAATAACGATCTGTTTTTTGTTGTTGTTTTTTTTACAGAGTTTTATATAGCGCGAACTTGACCCGAATCGAGTATCAGATCTGTTCTTTGCAGTAGGCATATCAACGCTCTGCGCTACTTTATGGCAAGCCAAAACTGTGACTAGACAAAACTCTGATCTATCTCTAGCATAGCAGGAACATTAATCACAAGAGTCATCTTGCCATTTTTATTGCTGCCTGAAAGCTGGATGCACAAGGAAAACTTCAGCAGGTGCTTTTAAATCGTAAAGAATTGCTATACAAAGCGCCTGCAGAGGTCAGTGCCGCCCACCAGGTCAGCGCCCAGTGCAGACGCACCGCCCTAAAGCCAGCCCTGCCTGCTGTTAATTTTTGGCTTTATGAATAATGACTGAAACATTCAGATGTAAAAATACGTTTGGACATTTACGAATAATGCCAAAGTGATGCTGCAATGAAATTACTGTTTTTTTCAAGTTTCAGGGGATGGGGTTTAACTTCTACATAATATGATTCCTAAGACAGCTGTTGTGTGTACTGGTGCACCAGAAATAGA
The DNA here is from genome assembly GCA_963921515.1 of Calotriton arnoldi. Lineage (NCBI taxonomy): Eukaryota > Metazoa > Chordata > Amphibia > Caudata > Salamandridae > Calotriton > Calotriton arnoldi. Next base: position 4,557,681 of record CAWUFW010000342.1, on the reverse strand, counting down.
AAACAACATTAAAGCGTTACTTCAGACATCACGGATATCAGGCAAGTCTGTATGCAGAGCACTCGTACATACAAGCACACAGCATCGTAATGCGGGGCAACGGATTTCCGGCAGGTTAGTTGAAAATGCACATGCAGACCCCGTGGCCCAAGCCCTCCTCCACCCTTCAGCTAACCCTGACTACCCTATACCCACGGGTTGGAGATGAAGTAAACCTTCCCCCTGGTAGTAGGCCGATCGCAGCTCGAGTCACATTTAGTCAGGGTTCCAGGGAAGAAGTGGGTGTAGGTAGCCGGGCTAACTGGGCGGCAGTCGAAAATGGGAGTTGGCCACCACTCAGGAAGTTCACCCACGGTATGCAGAGCAGAAGCGGGCTGAGGGCGATAGTCGTTCAATCGAAGGGTTACACAAATGGCCTTCCGGAACCAGCCCAGTTCTGTGAAGAACACGGGGCGGGGGGAGGGACCCCTTCCAATTTGCAAATTGGTTACCACCTACTTGAAGTAGGTGGTAAAATGCAAATGTTTTGCGACTGCATTACGGCTGCAAACCATTCATGCATACCGATGCGATTCGGTATTAGGAAGGGACGCCCTAAACACGCCCCTTCCTAACAGCGAATCGCAAAATAGGGTTTGCTGCATCAGAAAAGCATTTTTTTGCGTTCGCAAATGGCCGTTTCCGAAGGCAGAAAATGCTTGATGCATCTGGCCCCAAGTGTCAAAAACTCTCTCTCCAACTAGCCAGCCAGGCCCTCAAATGGCAGAGGGCTGTCATTCCATTTGCTTGCCCAATGTTTATAGATGTCGCTGGGGAATGCACAGATGTGCTCCCCCCCAGCCTCTAGTGTGGACTGGAGTCAAACTAAAAGGCACACAAAGAGTTTTAGAACAGAGAAATGCCCACTTTCTAGAAGTGGCATTTCTAAACTATAAATGACAAATTCACCTTCACCACAAGTGAGGATTTGTCATTGTGAATCCAATGATAAGAAACACAATGAGGCTGCTCCACCGTAAGCCACCATTGCAGCTTAAAGTAATTTTAGCCATTCCCCCATGTTAAACTATGGGAAGAGCAAACCTCATAGGTAGTGAAACCACACTTGGGTATTCTTCACTACCTGGGCAGGGAATACACATGTGTACCTACCCTACCTTCCACCTGCTTCACCCCTCAGGGCTTACACTAGAGGTGCTCTCGTGGTAGTGAAAGGTACCCTCAGGATTGGTCAGTGGTTTAGCAAGGCCAACCTAAGCATAAGCGCAAATGCACACACACAGGCATGCAATGGCAAGATTGAGACCTGTTTGAAAAGGGATTCTTGTGGGTGGCACAATCAGTGCTAAGGCCCACTAGTAGCCAGTGCTGTACCTACCCTGGGTATGTGTTATACCTCTTTAGAGGGTACTCACAGATACAGCACCTAAACCAATCAGGTCAGCACCACTTCCTAGCATTTATAGGATGGGCGCGTGCACTTTCACACTGCATTACAGTGGGAAAGTGCCCAGAGTCATAAGACCATGAAAAGACAATCAGCCAGGACCACCATGAGGCTACTCCCTGCTGTAAGCTAAAACTGCAGTTTAAAAGTAATTCAGCAGATCTCCCATGGTTACCCATGAGAAGAGCAGACCTCCTAGGTAGGGAAAATCCACATGGGGATTATTCACTACCTGGGCAGGGAATACACAGGGAATACATATGTGCAGCTACCCTGCCTTTTCCTACCACTTGCCACACCCCCCAGAGCTTACCCTAGGCATGTCCTAGTGGTAGTGAATGGCCCATTCAGCATTGAATACTGGTTCAGAAATGCCAACCTGAGCATACGTGAAACTGCGCACACACAAGCCTGCAATGGCAGGCTTGATACATGTTTAAAGGCTATTCTAGTGGGTGGCACAATCGGTGCTGCGGCCCACTCTTAGCCAGTGCAGTACCTGCCCTGGGTACGTGGTAAACCTTTTTACAGGGCACTCACAGGTACAATACCTAAACCAATCAAGTAAGCACCACTTCCTAGCATGTGTAGGAAGGGTGCATGGGCTTTCATACTGCAAAACAGTGGGAAAACACCCAGAGTCCTAACTCCACAAAAAGAGAATCATCATAAACCAGGAGGGAAAAAAGCAAAAAGTTTTAGGGAAATTCCCTAAGAAGGGCCATGTCCAACAAGGAGGCATTCATCTACAAGGAAATTTGAACAAGTATGCAAGCAAAGTGTTAGACTAATTAGGTTTTTACCTGTGTGTATAAACAGATGTAATCATTAGCGAACTTATAGTTTGCAAAAGCATATATTTTTGATTTACAATCCAGTCCAATGGTTACTAACCACTCGGTATTACCAGAAGCATGACTTATTTTAAAGTCTTTTATGGTATTCTATTGTTAACATAGCCAAGTACGAGGACCCTTTGTATCTGTGTAGGTAATGCTGTAAATTCCATAGTTTCCAAGACCTGCAGCAAGGCTTTCATGGGGCCCTTACTGTGGCCCTTCACCAATGTAGAAGGCTTGTACTCCTGTTCCCATTAGATCCATTTGATCTTTAGACATGCTTTTCGGATAAAGATACGCTTCCTGGCATGCTCAAGGCAATTTACTTCAGTGTATGTAAGTATTAGCCACAGGCCTTTTTCATTAATATTTAGAGACATATGATATATGCAATTCATTTTTCTGGGTTTCGATATATTAAAGCATTAATCCTTTTTCAATTGTTTACAACTCAGTAAATTAATGAACATGTAACAATTAGTGCAATGAAAAGCTTTTTTCACCTAAATAGAGGAACTATCATAATTGATATATCATAAGTATCATAACTTATGTTAAAAAACAAATTTAAAAAAAACTGGTAAATTGTTTTCCCAATTTTAAGGTCGATATGTACTTCTCATGTGCCAAAACACCCAGAAATTTCCTTTCTACTGATGTACCATTGATCAAGTGTATCAAGATGCTAGAAAGGATATTTATATTTTCAGGTTTAGAATAGTAGTCTTTGATGTCTTACCATAAATTGTACTTCATCAATCTGTGGTCATTGGCCTTGTGTGCTTCTTTGTATGTTCGGTCTTTTGCTGGACCTTCATCAGGATCTGAAAATGTCATGACTCCCACTTATGGTCTTTTTGCAAAACAGGTCGCCTGGCACACTAGCCACTTTTCAAAGTGTCTACCGCAGGAGATGATGTCTCTTTTTAGGCATAGATGCATTGAAGTGTCTAATTTGTAGGGTATACTAGGGCAGTGGCCTAGTTCTACAAGACTTGGCTTTCCCACTCACGGGTACCTGAACTTCGTACAGTGTACCAATGCTTGAGCCTAAAAATCCGGGTTATCGTAGCCTCACACAACCCCATGTGACATAGTTGTCAGTGTAGTGTCCGTACTTTCCGGGTTATTAACAGTCCCATAAAGGGGTCAGGGACGCAGTGGTAATTCAAACCCGATTTCATTCTTTAGAATACTAAACACAAGTACGGCACTAAGCAAAGACAGTATATATTTAAAAGTCTTTATTTCAAAAGTCTCATCCCATTGCATACATGTAGCAGTTGGGAAGAGCTCAACCTTATGAAGCACTCAAACCCCAACTGATGAGCAGCTGCCTCAGAGATGACATTTTCTAAAGCCGCTTTCGTAACAGGGCTTATTCAATTTGCATAGTGAGAGACATGTGGTGACAATACCCAGAAGCTGCTCCAGTGAATGGTCTCGTCATCCAAAGTAAATAACAATGCAGCACTGAAAAGTGGTTAGAGCAAAGGTCTTCAAACTGGGGTCGGGTCCACCTAGGGGGGTTTCAATTGATCCCAGGGGGTGGCATCTGGCCAAAAGAAGCATCATGCTGATAACCGTACTTTGTTTTCAGTGGAAAAAAATGAGCAGCAGTCAGCCGCTCTGTAATGGGCCATCACTGACATCTTTTGTTATTTATTTACTGGCTGGGAGAAGGTGTCAAAAGGGAAGGGACTCCAAATATTCTTCAAAACCCCACCCTCATTTCTAATACTGGTTCGTAAGGCCTGCCTGACCAGAATAGTATGTTTGGCAATCATGTATTTGATTGCATTTTTAAAACGGTTACAGAACTTAACTGCAATATTTAAATAATCTACACATATTTAAACATTGCCAGTTTAATAGAATAATTGTGAAAATTTTGAGGGGGACCAGATGATTTTTTTTTTTACACTGGGATGGGGGGGGGGGGGCACGGAATAAAAAAGTTTGAAGATCACTGGGTTAGAGGGTGTTTTGGGGCATAGATTTGTTGAGGTGTGAATTTGTGCATATGTAGTATTAACGTCCTGTGTCTATATGTATGGATGGTATGAACCAGTCATGCACATTCCCCTGTTATAATGCCGCTTTATCTTGCCATTAAGATGTTTACAAATGCAATGATGGAGCCCACTCCTGGTAAAATGCTAGCCTTGGTATAATGGTGGTAATGTGGCATGCATTTTGTGGAAATTTATGATAGTGTCTACTGTTGGTTCTGCTGGCTCCAGCATAGTTGTGGTGCTAACTCTTGCTGGTATCAGGCTGACACTGAAATAAATAGGTAATTACTGGTATATGGTGGGCATCAATAACCTACTGCTTTTTATGTGGCTGTCATATTAAAGCCATTCAAAATGGCCTCCACGATGGCTATGGCTGACATTTTGTTGGTAATTCTCTAGACATGAACAGAATGATAGTGTCACCCCTGATAAAATGCTGATCCTGCCATAGTGGTTCAATTGCATCTTGTATGTATCCATGCCAATAACTGGTACTGCTGGCCCTGGAAAAAGTTGGCAATTTCAGTGGGTAGGCCAGTAATTGAAGCAGGAGTGGGGGCAGGCAGGCCCCACACACATACAAATATACACTTGCCAATCTACATGCAACTCACTAACACCCACATTCATTCACAAACGTGCACACATATACCCACCATTCACAAGTACACACATGCGCATTCACAGCACACACTCACACATACATTCCATACATTCACACAATGCATGCACACACCACACAGTAAAAAAAGAAGAAAATTACCAGCTGCAGTGGTGATCCCGAGAGGTGGATGAAAAGCCTCAGAGGTACCTGGAGGTTTGGGACTGCTGCCTGCTCTCACTGGCTGATCTTGTTATGGGTCAGCCAATGGGAGGAGGCTCCAGTCCCTTAGATGTCACTGATGGCGCTATGCCATAGGCACGTCAGGGCTTAAAACTGAAGAGCCCATGTCTGAAGCTATTAGTGATGCTCCCCTTCGTCGTGAGGAGAAGGACCTCAAGGGGCTTTGCCAGGTTGAGGAGATCACACCTACAGGGCAGTGAATCTTCAGCCCAGCAAAGTTCAGCTCAGGCAGCCAGGGGCCTGTGCTTTTAGCGCATATATAGCACTTGGCTGCCTGATCTGAACATAAAGAGTTTCTGTCAAAAGGTGCGGGGGCAGGCCCCACCGCCCTTAAGGATGAGCTGCTGCTGTTCTGGTGTAGGTGATCCTTTGCCTGTATGACTCGTATAGCTAGTCAGAAGTCGTAACCTGCAGCGTCTCTGTTACCTGATTGATAGTACTGCTGTGTGAGCCAATTAAGTAGATCCAACTCTGTTGTCCATTACCTAAGATTGCCATACATGCATATTATTTTAATTCTTCTATATTTGCTCCTTGCAAGGAGATTATACATAACATATCATTACAAATCTCCTTGGAAGGAACAGAACGGAAAAATGAATGGAAGTGTGATATAGTATTGAAGAGAGAGGCAAAAAAAAGGATAGGCCACTTGAAATTTATTTTCAGAATTGCTTGCATAATCTTTGGCTTTTTAAGCAGGAGGGTAGGGTTAGTATTGCTGGAACATCATTGGAATACTAAAATATCATTTCATGAGTGTCCTTTCAGAACCTGCAGATTTTCAGCAAATGTTTGTGCAGCAGAATGCAGTTTTTGGCACCCTTTTTGAAACTCTGAAGTGAAGAAGTACCTAATTTCCCATTACAGATGCCTCCCTTGCTCACATCACCTACCAGCATTCTTCATTTTGGGGCAGGTATTTACACCCTACCTCATTCAAGCATCACCAATCGCCATGGCCTAAAGATTTTCAGAGTTGGTGTACGATCAAGGGCTTGCACTGCTCCGTCTGTGCTGTTTGTTTTTTGTGTGCTAATGAAGCTTGCACCGATGATGACTTTGTGTGTGGGTAAATCTTGCATTTTAGTGAAGAGCTTATAATCACAAAATTAAAAGGCTGATAGGGCGATACGAACCCGGTTGTTCAGGCGGTCTGTCCTTTTTGAGAAAGCTGACGATGACTGCCTCCGTAAACTCTTTAGGGATTTCACATCCATCCAGGATTTGATTGAAGAGTATGACATAAAAAATCTATCAATTGTGCTGCCATAATTTTGGAATACTTGGATGGTAGGCTGTTGGTACCGAATGCTTTGACATTGGGCAGAAGCTTAAGTGCTTTTTTGGTTTCCGTACACATGATTGAAGACCCAACCCTATCTGAAAACGTGCTGTTGAATAAGGGAAGTTTTATTGGGTGCAAGAAAGCTTCAATTGCAGTAGGCAAGGGGCTACTTGTAGAAGTATAAAGATCTGTGTAATGAGCTAAAAATGCCCTGCCAATCTGCTCAATGTCCGTTACAGTGCAATTCTGCTTGAGATCAAAGATTGGTTTAATGGCGCTTTGATTGTGTTTCTTTTTGAATGACCATGCCACAAAACACCCCGCAACCTTACTCTTCACAGAATCATAGGAAACAAGATATCTGATAGACAAGATGCCCGGAGGTAAAAAAAATCCTTAAGTCGCATGCTTGCCGATGCCAAATTGGCATTGGATTCTGCAGTGTGTACCCTGAGGTCCTCCATATGAGCTAACTCCAAATCTTGTTGCAGGGCGGTAATTTCTTCCCTTCTAGCTTTAATAATTTGGGCAGAATAGGAAATTGCTTCCCCCTGAATGAAAGCTTTACATGCTCCCCAAACAGAGAAGTTAGAGGTCGAGTCCATGTTTCTCCAAAGGAATTCTTCCACTGCCACGTGCATGGTTGTTATCCAACCATCCTGCATTAACAGAGATTTGTCTAGTGACCACCGTGGTCACTCCTTCACAGGGCTATTCCTTTTAAGATCTAGAAAAGGAACAGAATGGTCAGAGAATGGGTTTAAGAGTATATCTGATGCAACTCTTCCCGAGTTATGCAGGACTAAAAAGTAATCTATTCAAGATACAAAATGTAAGCATATGGAGAAGCAAGTATACTTCCGTCCCGTAGGGTGGTCACCTCGCCAGGGATGAACCAACACAAGATCCCATTCCAAACAGGCCAGAAACAGAGCTGATTTCGGTTTATTCTGTAATTTATTTTGGTGAGAGCAATCGAGCTCCACGCCCTGGATGATGTTGAGTTCCTCTCCGATTACTATTGGACCTGAGAGCAGGGCCAGAACATTATAGACTTCTTCTAAAAAAGTTACCTTGTCCTCTAAAGGTCTATAAAAATAGACTAGATGGACAGTTTGATTATAAGCTGACAAGCTGACCAAGATCCACCTAGCATTGGGATCCCGCACCACCCGTGACACTTCACTGTTAAAATGATGGGTTAGAAGAATAACCACCCCCCCTAGCCGCCGCGTAGTAGAATGCCAGGGACACAAACTTGGGTGTAATTGGTTGTTTGGCAGAAGCCTTCAAATGCGTCACTTGAAGTAATATTATTTGGGCGCCAACTGAATTAAGCCATGAGAGAATAAATCTAAATTTACTGTGATTGTTGATCCCACTGGTGTTACAGGAAACAACCATAAAGGTCACCATTTTATGTACTAATTTCTACGTGTTAGCTGCCTACATGTCCACATTAAGCCCTAACCCAATAGCCCTAAGTTTCCAGCTGGTCTGACCCTGACTTTGCCACTGGATTCAAGCTAGCCTGGCTGATGAGGGCTGTTAGCCCGAAACCGGTCCCAGGATGCTTGTTTCCGGTCCAGGGAAGACATGGCTTGGCAGTTCGGGCTGGACTGTTCCCATGAGGCATAGGGTCAAGACTGATTTGCATATAGCTGTGTCTGAACTGGGGTGGCGGAGTGAGCTAAAGAACAATGATGGATTCAACCCAGATCTGTGACTGGGGGTGAGTGTTTGAAAAGTTTCAGCACTCCGTCCATCATCTCCTTGTGTTTGCCCTGACTTCTCTAAGCCAATTATGCTATACCCCAAAAGTTCTGGAATTTGTATAATACTGCTGCTGCCCATAGTACTAGATCTGCTTGAAATTTTGCAACCTGATTATCGTTTTGAAATCCCTCCCCTCTCCCACCCTACCCCTTCATCCAGTGACCCCCTCATCCCCTTGAGCTCCCTCCCTCCCTGGAGCACACCCCACCTAGGGCTCCTCTGGGAGCTCCCCCCCTTCACTCACTTCCTCTCACCCTCCTCCCCATCTTGTTGAGTGGTGCCTTGGCATGGTGCCTGGAGGCTGCCTAGGCTCCTGAAAGCATCGCAGATGGCATAACCGTACATTGACAAAATAAAAAGGAAAAGAAAAGAAGAGAAGAGAAAAAAAAGAAAGCAGAAATATTTCAGATCTCAAAGTTACTTGCCCACTCCTGCCCTCCCTGTCCCTCCTCCAGACTGCTGGACAGAATGCAGAAAGTCCCAAGCTTGCTCTACTGACTGGAAGATATGTGCCCGCCCCTAATGGAGGACTTTTAACTTGGACTGTTGAACTATGCCCACTGGGCACCAACATTCTAAAAGAAATTTATCATCCCCTTGAACTCCTTTTGAAGTCGTGCGGAGAACACAGACATGTCGGAAAAAATCTTGAAAGAAAAGTTCTCGGGGGTATGATATGATTTATCTCTGATGGCACTGGAGGGAATACACTCCTTGATCCTAAAGTCTCCAAAATTAACGATGATCGTCCGTGGATATTTTGCATTGGGGAATTGGACTGCGGGGACACGATGGGCTCGCATAATTGTTAGATCAAGCTTCTGAGCTGCAGCTTCAGGGTAGACCTGTTTAGAGATTAGAATTGAAATTAAGGTAGCAACTGTCTGGCCAGTCTCATGCCCTTCAGGAATCCCAGTAAACCTTGGATTCTACCAGCATGACCTGTTTCTGAGTCATCATCCTTGATCTGTAGTTTCACCAGTTCAGCTTGTAGTTTATCGGTTAAAGCTTTCTGGCGAGGCTCGGCGTCTTCTAGATCAGAAACTCACTGTTCAACATTGAAGAACCATGTGGTAAGCTGCTGCATGTTGGTGTGGATTAAGCTTAGTTGCTGTTCTGTTCTTTTATATGCTTCATCTTGAGAATTTTTTTTAAATTTGTTTTAGCTCCCCAAGGATCTGATGAACGAGCGCATTCATGAAGGCGGCCTGAGATTCACCGACCATGAGGGTCTGGACTTGCGCGAGGGCTCAGGTATTGGTGTCAATGTTCTCAAAGTACCTCTATTATTTTACCTGCAAACTTTCTTATACCATGGGTGAAGCAGGTGCCAAAGACGCATGATTTGTGCACTCTGCACTATCCCGAGCCTCTGGAATTAAGTTGCCTTCCGGTGACAAGTGCCCCCCTCCTAGCGGTGCTCTTTAGCACTGGCGTTGAAGAACAAGGGGTATGTTTGTAGCAGTTTTTTTCCTGAGAATTATTTGTCGGTTGACTTCATCCCTTCTCCCCTCCAAAACCACCTATCTGGCAATCCTGGTCCACAGCTCCTTCTCACGACTTGCGGTCTGGAGGGAACGAGCAACTTAGTTTCCTGGTGACCAGCCTGCTAGACATTCTCCGAATCTGGAAACCTTCCCAAATGTGAGCAACGAGCCAGGAGGCAGGGGAGATTGCAGGGGGCTGAATGCACTGTGCAGAAGAGAATCCAAACTTCCCTCGTTAGAGCAAGGAGCAGCGCATTACTCGCACACCATCTTAGACACCATCAGCATAGCATAGCAGCCTCAACCACGGAGCATGACAGGAGCTCTATGTGGTTTCCATTTACTACTGCCATTGAGAGAAATTCCTTGGGGGTGAATCTCTAAATTTCAAACATTTGTCCACTTTTGGTCATTTACTCGTAAATGGGCATTGAAGGAGCATGAAAATCTCCTTTACAATTTTGCATTATTAATGGCAAACCTGCCTTGGGCTTCAGAAATGAAACTGCATTTAAAAAGTGACACGCAGACATTTGCTGCTGCAAAGTGAAAATGTGAGGGTTTGATATTTGCAGGCTTTAGTCAGACACTTTCCACTTGGCAATTCATGTAAAACATTGCACAATTAATTCATAGCTTGACTTAAATGTGTTTAGTTTAGATTTTGTTTTCACTATGGAAATGTGATTTTAATTTGTAAAACTGTTAAATGTGCATTTATAGAATATAACTTGTATTAGAAATAGCACGGCATTTCATAATGTAGAAACAAAGAAAAAGCTCTCGTGATTTTAGCTCTTTCTCTGTGAGTTTCAGTTGGCCTTCGAGATAAGCAAAGGAATTTTTCCTCTTATGTGAAAGAAGAACTCTTGGCATAATTTACAGCTTGTAACCTCGGAGCCTTATCTATTTAGTGCTGGAAATGTTTAAACAGAGCCTCTGTTCATTCTTTGCTTTAGAGAGAATAGAAAACACACATATTTTAAAAGTGCATTACCATGTTAAGTTTAATATTTCTTGCTTAATTAAAAGGTTTTTTTGCAGCTCATGTTATGTGTTTAATTAGAAATAAAATGTTTCTTTAAAGGAAGGTTAGGAGATGAAGTTATATTAAATAAGATGCAGAATATGCCGTTGGAAGGATCTTCGCCTGTCTGATAAGATGACATATGCAGTCTGCCGAGGGGTAGAGGTGTCCTTTTGGAAAATGCTGGATTCCAGTTGGATGAAGACGAAGTCACGCTACATGCTTTGTAACATTATTCTTTGATTAATGCGTTCCTAGTTAGGAGTTTCAGGACACTTTCAGAACCCTTGCAGACAGATTTAGAGATGGAAGGGGTTGCAGGGGAGTTTCAGACTTCGATGCAGAAATGAAGGGAGGAAAGCAGATGTGATTTGCAGATGCAGGGAAGGAGAGGTCAGACCTTGATGGAGAGCAGAACGGAGGCAGACTAAGGCAGATTAGATACAGGCATTGCTCCATTCTGACTTTTATTAAAATCCCCAAGCTTAATGCTTTGACTAACTGGCTTTGCCAAGGCTTATTTGCACTATGCTTTATTTCTCTTTATGGGAGATTCTGCAATTATTAATTATTGATTTAGCTTCACGCTAAGCTCACTCTTGCTTCTATTCTTGAACTCTTCATGAGTCCTGATTAACATCATTTGTGCCTCAGTTTCTTAGAACAGGGATCCTTTATGGAACGCGCTGTATGCAATTGATGATATGCTCTGTACTAAACTTATTTTTCTATGATCAATTCTGTAACCTGATTGATACCTAACTAATGAATGAAGAGTCAGAGATTCTTAAATTTTAATTAGAAAATAAATCCCTTTAAAACTACTCACAACTCTCATTATTGGCTAAAATGTTTATTTGCATTAGATTAATTGCCCATGTTTATGTAGGAGTCTTTTGGTCATAACACGGTGGAAAAGATCCTTCTCCTTGAGTGGAAACAAGGGTAATGGTAATCAAAGGTAATGGTGCCCCATTTCCTAAATTTTGCAAAGAGAGAGTACCATGAGATTTCCACTCCAACAGCATTATATGCAGACCAGGAAACTAAAGTCCCCTAAAATTCCTTATGGCGAATGCCAAACCAGCTGTACCTATGTTGGGTTGGTAAAGCTTAGTTAAAAACTTTTTTACAATGCAAAGCAAAGTGGCTGACTTTGCCAATGGCTCTAAAGAACACATTTCTTTACTGGAGAGTAGGAAAGATGAGCAGAAGGTTGTGGCATCCTGTATGAATTTAGTAAAATGCTCCACAGTCTCTCTACAGACTATAAGTTTAGCGGTTCGAACCTCTGCCTTATGTTTTACCCTATTCCAACACTTACCAAAATAGGAGGGGGACACGTGCTAGCATAATGGTGAAAATCTTATTTAAGTAAGCTGAAAGGGCATTTTTTTCAAACATAAATTAGCACACCTTGCTAAAAAGTGAACATGTGGTGCAAGTCTGATTATCGTAACATAACCTGTAGGCCAAAATTGATAGTGTTCAAGTATTTTCCTTTTTGCATACTTTAAATAGAAAGCTGGTGTACACTGGTACAGAGTGTGACAGCAGGCATACAAAACGTAATAATCCCCACCCCAGCTGAGTAAGTGGGTCATGCGTACCATGTGACTTTCACCTCGATGTAGCATAGCAGTTGCCTTCTTCCGTTGCAGACAGTACAGGTCGTGCGGCCTTGACCATGGCAAGTAGAACACCTGCACAACAAGGAAAACACAGAATCTCCTTTAAGTACAGGACTCCATCAAAAATATAATCTCCACACATATCATCCCACCTCTTCTAACCTCAGTGACATTAGCACACATTCCAAACTTTTCTTGTTATCTCCAAACTCTGTCCATGCTTGACCCCAAAGTTTGAGGAGGTACCAAATGGCTGCTTTACTATGAATGGTGTTGCCCCGGCCTATTTTAATGCACTTAGTTGGAAAGCCGCCTTGACTGCCCTATTAAACCTCCTGAGTCCTTCCATCATTTTAACAGGGAGATTGTACAATGCTGTCTACAATCTACAATCTATTTTTGAAGTCAATCCTGTTTAAGGTCGGTTTTTTTCTCTGTTTGCTAAACATGTTTTTTGACTTTTTATATTGATGATCAGACATTATATGTTTAAACAGGATTGTAATCGATTTGTTAATATCACCATTTTCTTATTACCTGAAGGACCATAGTACAGGTCAAAGAATAAAAATGACTGCTGGAAATTATACTCCAACCAGGTGTGAATCATGACCCCCTGTCAGATATTCCTCAGCCACATCCCTTGGTGCTGAAGGACCTGGGGCACACGTCAGTCTGAACAGCATAGTTTCCAGAGGTCTCTTGTAGAAAAGATGGTTTCATTTATCCTCCAGTTCTGGGCTCAGGCATTCCACAGTTGGGGACCCTGAATGTACAGCTCTCTTCTTCGGTGCTTTTACTGCTTGAAAGCTCATTGGTGAATTAGATGAGGTAGCAAACATCGTTGTGTTACATGCATGAATCTACCCAGATGGACAAGGCAAGGTCTGTACAAGGACTGTGAAATATGCCTCAAAAACAGAAGTAATAGCTTCTAGAAGTTGGAAATGAAAGGTGTGAAGACTCAGGGCGTGGGTCAATACTAGACGTCATCCCTAACCAATAAATCAAATACATTTAAGAGTACAAGTGAATAAAATCACTAGCGTCTACCAGAGCATAGTATATTCCTAGGGCTTGTCAGATGAGCTGATTGAGCACTGTAACCAGTGGCGACTCCTCCGCTAAGGCGGAGGAACGTCGCCCTACTGCTCGTTTGAGCAATGCAAAAGAAAAATAAAATGATAATAACAAGCAGTTATTATCATTTTATTTTTCTTTAGACTCCAGCCAGGTCGGGCGGGGCGGCGCTGGGCTTCCTGCATCAGAGGGAGAGGGAGTGGTTTGCCCACTCTTAAGTGGGCAGTCACGGTTTGACCGGCCCTCCAGGGACGATCAAACCGTCATGCGCACTTGGCATGTTCTCCATTGGGCTGTGTTCCACAGCCCTGTGGAGAACATGCCCAGTCTCACCAGGCACTGCCTGAGCGTCCAAACAGGACGCTCAGACCAATCACGATGCAGCTCCTGCAGCGTTGTGATTGGCTGGCAGAGTCCGGAAGCCTGGGTGCTTCCGGGGCTACAGAAGAGCGAGGACGAGGAGAGGCGTGCTGCGGCGTCGGAGAAGGTACGTTTTTTTTCTTTTAATTCCCCCCAACCACCCCCACCCGCCCCACCACCCCTGTTCAGAGGCAGCTGCCACTGACTGTAACCGATTAGACAGTTTCCCATATTGGGATAAGTAGTGATGTGAGTAGAATCTTTCAGTTTTTTGATAAAGCATTGTCGCCATATTGGACAGTTGACTTAGCATAAAACAGTACTGACAGAAATGGGATTGGTCAATACAGAAGTGGTATTCGTCAATACTACAATAATTAATCATTTTCAATGGTGCTTGATTAATTATGGTAGTGAGATTGCTTGGTCTTTGGTTTAGCAATAACCACTGCAACCTGGTTAACCGGTTGAAAGCATTGTTCTTGCAAGAAATTGGGATACTGGTTGCAGGGGGTGAAACCCTTCTCAAGCAGCAAGCACAAGTCTTCTCAGAGTGAAGTCACACCAAACCCTAAATTAACCTGAGCTCAACCCTCGGGTAGCTTAGCACAGAGCAGTCAGGCTTAACTTAGAGGCAATGTGTAAAGTATTTGTGCAACACTTCAAACAGTAACACAGTGAAGACACATCACAACAGGAGCACACAACAGAGTTAGAAACGTAGAGGTATTTGTAATAAATAAAACAAGACCAAAACAACAAAAATCCAATTAGAAGAACCGGGGATATCGAATTTTAAAATTCTTAGTGAAAATAGCACCAAAAGGCATAAAGCGCCAACTGGGTCTATCTGGTCGCGACAGACCAGGATCAGGTCAGAAGTTCAGACTGGCCGCGATGGAGCGCAGGCCAACTACAGTTAGGCCCGCTGAACAAAAGTACCTTAAATCCTGGTTTTGCAGAGCGTTGCATGGATCCACATCGAAGATGCGTTGCACAGCCGAAGCGATGCTTTGGTTCCGAGATGCGGCGAAGCTGTGGTGCAAGGGCCTTTTGCGACGGCATCGAAGATCCCATCAATGGGACTTGCGATGCGAAGTCCGGTGTTGAGGATGCAGCGATGTGTCAGTTCCGAATCTCCATTGCGGAGTCTGTCGCTGTCGTTGTGGCTGCTGATGCGAGGGACTGTGCCTAGGATGCGTCTTACAGTGACGGTTCTGATGTCAGTGTGAGCTGCGATGGCGATGCGGGTCTTTGCAATGGGTCCAATCTACACAGCAGCAGAGATGCGTTGGTTCTGCTCGGGATTGCACTGCGCAGCAGAGGAGATGGGTTAGTTCTGCTGGGCTTACAGAGGCTGGTGAGCACCTTAAGCACACTTCCAAGAGTCCAAGACTGGGGTGGCACCACTTGGCAGGGTAGACTCTAAGATGGCAAAGTCCAGGTGCATGGTTGTTGCAAGGATGCTATGCCCTGAGGCTTCAGATCAGGAGGCCAGCAAACTAGTCCTTAGAGTCACTTGGGGTTCTGGGTTCAAGAGATGCAGGTTCAGTCATTCTCACCAAGGCAGGAGGGCAGCAGGTCAGCACAGCACTGTAGCAGCACAGCAAGGCCCAGCAGAGTGCAGTCCAGCAGAGTGGCAGTCCTTCAGCAGCACAGCAGTCCATCTTCCTGGCAGAGTGTCAACAGGTCCATAAGTGTACTGAAGTGGTGGTGTCTGAGGTCCAGTACTTATACCCAGTTGTGCCTTTGAAGTGGGGGAGAAGCTTCGAGAGGTTTCATTTTCAAGTCCTCAGACACCATGCCTCCCCTGCCCAGGCTTCAGGCTAACTACAGGGGGGAATGAGCCCTTTGTGTGGAAGCAGGACACCGCCTATTCAGGTGTAAGTACGACTGAGCCCAGCTCCTCCCTCCCATCCTGCCAGTGACAGCCCATCCAGGGACACCTAAGCTCCCTATTGTGAGTGTCTGTCTAGTAGGAATACACAAAGCCCAAATGTCAACTACGTTCAGTCATGTGACCAGAGACAGGCTACAGGCACTAAATGGATAAGGCGGGCAAATGCCAACTTTCTAGAAGTAAAAATAACGAATAATAGACGGAATGCTGAACAATGCAAACATTCACCCCCAGTCACAAAGATCTGAGTTTAATCCATCATTCTTTTGTTCACCACGCCACCCCAGTTTGGACCCCGCCATTTGCAAATCAGTCTTGACTCTGTGCATCATGGGAACAGTCCAGCCGGAACTGCCAAGCCAGGTCCTCCCTGGACCGGAAACAAGCATCCTTGGGACCGGTTTCGGGGCATCACCCCTCATCAGCCAGGCTAGCTTGAATCCAGCGGCGTAGTGAGCATGGGACCCACGTCTGGGCATACCCTTCCCACTTAGGGCGACAAAAGCAAAAGGAACAAATGATGTACAGAATGCTGAACAATGCAAACATTCACCCTCAGTCACAAAGATCTGAATTTAATCCATTGTTCTTTTGCTCACCACGCCACCCCAGTTTGGACCCAGTCATATGCAAATCAGTCTTGACCCTGTGCCTCAAGGGAACAGTCTAGCCCGAACTGCCAAGCCAGGTCCTCCCTGGACCGGAAACAAGCATCCTGGGACCGGTCTCGGGTCATCACCTATCATCAGCCAGGCTACCCTGAATCCAGCGGCGTAGTGAGCACGGGACCCACGTCTAGGCATACCCTTCCCACTTAGGGCGACAAAAGCAAAAGGAACAAATGATGGACGGAATGCTGAACAATGCAAACATTCACCCCTAGTCACAAAGATCTGAGTTTAATCCATCGTTCTTTTGCTCACCAAGCCACCCCAGTTTGGACCCAGCCATATGCAAATCAGTCTTGACCCTGTGCCTCCTGGGAACAGTCCAGCCCGAACTGCCAAGCCAGGTCCTCCCTGGACCGGAAACCAGCATCCTGGGACCGGTTTCGGGTCATCACGCCTCATCAGCCAGGCTAGCTTGAATCCAGCGGCGTATTGAGCACGGGACCCATGTCTGGGCATACCCTTCCCACTTAGGGCGATAAAAGCAAAAGGAACAAATGATGGACGGAACGCTGAACAATGCAAACATTCACCCCCAGTCACAAAGATCAGAGTTTATTCCATCGTTCTGATGAGGGGTGAAACCCCGTAACTGGTCCTAGGATGCTTGTTTCCAGTCCAGGGAGGACGTGGCCTGGCAGTTCGGGCTGGACTGTTCACATTGGGTGCAGGGTCAAGACTGATTTGCCTATGGCTGGGTTCAAACTTAAATGGCATGGGGAGCAAAAAAACGATGGACTTAGGCCCAGATCTCTGTAATGGGGTGAATGTATGACATTGTTCTGCATTCTGTTCATCAATTGTTCTTTTTGCATTTGTCACCTCGAGTTGGACGGGTATGCCCAGGCGTGGGTCCCGTGCTCTCCATGCCACTGGAGTCATACTATCCTGGCTGATGAGGGGTGAAACCCCGAAACCGGTCCTAGGATGCTTGTTTCCAGTCCAAGGAGGACCTGACCTGGCAGTTCGGGCTGGACTTTTCCCATTGGGTGCAGGGTCAAGACTGATTTGCATATGGCTGGGTTCAAACTGGAATGACATGGGGAGCAAAAAAACGATGGATTTAGGCCCAGATCTCTGTACTGGGGTGAATGTATGACATTGTTCTGCAGGAGGCTCCCTGGCCGTGCTTCTTTTAGATCTTAGCGCGGCCTTCGATACGGTTAATCACCGTATTTTAATCCAACGGCTTCAGGATTTGGGTATTACTGGAATTGCTCTGGATTGGCTGCGATCTTTTCTGGAGAACAGATATTTCCAAGTAGTCGAGGGTGAGGCTACATCCACTCCTCGACCTCTTCATTGTGGGGTTCCTCAGGGGTCGTCCTTGAGCCCCACTCTTTTTAATGTTTACATGGCTCCTCTTGCTGACATTGTTCTTCCATTTGGGGTGCAAATTGTCACTTATGCCGACGACACTCAATTGGTCGTCGCTTTGAACCACACCAATAAAGCATCTACTTGTCTTGGCCCTTGTCTCGAGGAAGTGATGAGATGGATGAAACATTCCCATCTTAAACTTAATGGGGACAAGACTGAGCTTATGCTCCTTGGCAAACCTTCTCTCTCTGAAATAGCTTCTACTTGGCCTACTTGTATGGGCCCCATGCCGGCCCCTAAATCAGAGATAAAGAGCCTTGGTGTTTGGCTTGACTCTGAGCTCGGTTTTAAAACCCAAGCCAGAAAGGTTGTTGCCTCCTGTTTTGGCATTTTAAGAATGCTGCGCAAAGTGCTTCCTCTGCTACCCCACCAGGTTAGAAAGCTTGTAGTCCAATCGCTTATTTTATCTCGTTTGGACTACGGAAATGCACTGTACCTTGCTGCCCCTAGCCTGGTGTTGGCCAAACTTCAAACTGTGCAGAACTGTGCCGCTAGGATTCTTATGGGAATTCATAGTCGTCAAACAGCAAGGCCTGCCCTAAAGGCTCTCCATTGGCTTCCAGTTTTGGAAAGAGTCCATTTTAAAGCTTTGTGTATCACTCACAGGCTGATAGGAGGGAATGGACCTCCCATTATCTCATCTTTGATCCAGCCCTATTTAGCTACTAGGGACCTTCGCTCAAATAATCTTCATTTGGCGTCTGTGCCTAGAATTAAGAAGGCCCGAAGCGGCGAACGTCTTTTTTCTTACAACGCCGCTAAGCTATGGAACTCACTTCCTCTGCAGCTCCGAAAGGAACCCAACTACATGTCATTCCATAAGATGCTTAAAACTTGGCTTTTCCCCAATTGATCGTGTCACAGCTGAGATGCCCGCGGGTAACTATGCGCTTTATAAATATTATTTTCATTTCATTTCTGTCCATCAATTGTTCTTTTTGCATTTGTCACCCCGAGTGGGACGCGTATGCCCAGACGTGGGACCCGTGCTCTCCATGACACTGGAGTCAAGCTATCCTGGCTGATGAGGGGTGAAACCACGAAACCGGTCCTAGGATGCTTGTTTCCAGTCCAGGGAGGACCTTGCCTGGCAGTTCGGGCTGGACTGTTTCCACTAGGTGCAGGG
Source organism: Calotriton arnoldi (assembly GCA_963921515.1). NCBI lineage: Eukaryota > Metazoa > Chordata > Amphibia > Caudata > Salamandridae > Calotriton > Calotriton arnoldi. The sequence continues at coordinate 4,538,810 of CAWUFW010000342.1, read as the reverse complement.
TCAAGACTGATTTGTATATGTCTGGGTTCAAACTGGAATGGCATTGTAGGGGTGTGACAAAGGGACCACGGAACACACCAGGTAAGTTCTGAAGTGGGGTTTTATTGCTTCTTGATTTTCTCCCTTCTTTGGGGTAACTTTAGGCAGTGAATGGTAAACAGAAAAGAAATCGCAAAAGTCTTTGCAACAGGGAAGGTGTCATAGGACAGAGTGGTCCACGGTCCCTCCTGGTCTTCTCCTCAGGCCCTCAGGTATCGTGGCTTCTGGGTCCACCAGGTCACTTCCACAGGTCTAGTTGTTGTAGGGTAGCGAAAGAAAACAAACACAACCAGGGATTACTGCCAAGCTACGGGTCTCTCCCTTGCGTGCTACCGTCACCAGAACAAACAAAACGGGTAGTGAGGGAGGGGCGTGAGGGAAAGCCGGCGTGGTGCCGATTAAAAAGAAATGACACTCACGTGACCTAGTTCCCCGTGCCTCCCCACCAAAATGACCCTCCTAATGGTACTCGCCTCGAACCACGGCCCGTGTCCAGGGCCGTGGCGTAGGGACCCGGGGCGTCCCCTCTCCTCGGTGAGCCACCGGGCTTGGTCGCGGTATATAACGCTCTCTCCTGGGTCTTCGCCCTCTCTCTGTCGTCGTCCTCGTCTTCCGGTTCGTCCTGCTTGCTCCTCGGTTCTCTCCTCGCCTTCTCCGATTCCGCTCTCGACTACTCGGGTTCCGTCTCATCGCCTTTACTCTCGTCCCCCGCTGATGACGTCAGGTGGCCTTCCTTGTTTCCCCTGCCGAAGCTAGACCGCTCACCTCATCCGGTCTGTGTAGCGATTCGGCACTCTCCATTGAGCACTTCCGGTGTGCTCCATGCCTCTCCTCCTCACAGGCATGGGGAGCAAAAAAACTATCGATTTAGGCCCAGATCTCTGTACCTGGGTGAATGTATGACATTGCTCTGCATTCTGTCCATCAATTGTTCTTTTTGCAACATTCCAAAAGTGGCATTTTTCAGAATTGCAAATTTAAATCCGACATCTCCATAAGTTAGGATTTTAAATTGTGATTTCTAGGAAACCAAACTTGAACTGGTTTTCTCTTTCCATTTGGAAATTACACTGATAAATTGTAATAAGGGAATTTGAATGTTATTCTATGGGATAGATAGGCCTTGCAGTAACGAAAAACGAATTTAAGAGTTTTTCACTAATAGGGCATGTAAAACTGAAAACTGAAAAGAACATGTAAAACTGAAAAGAACATGTCATACTTTAAAATTAAAGGGCACCCTGCTCTCTGGGCTGTCCATGGCCTACCCTTCGGGTGACTTACATGTATTATAAGGGAAGGTTTGGGCCTGCCAAGATTTTTAATTTGCCAGGTCGAAATGGCCGTTTAAACAGCACACACAGGCTCTGCAATGGTAGGCCTGAGACATGTTCAAAGGGCTACTCAAGTGGGTGGCACAATCAGTGCTGCAATCTCACAAGTAGCATTTAAATTACAGACCCTGTGTACACGTAGTACCACTTTACTAGGGACTTATAAGTAAATTAAATATGCCATCTGGGGAGTAGCCAATATTACCATGTTTTAAGGAGTGAGCACATGCACTTTAGTACTGGATAGCAGTGGTAAAGTGCTCACAGTCGTAAGGCCAGCAAAAACGAGATCACTAAATATGGAGGAGGAAGGCAAAAAGTTGGGTGAAAGACCACCCTAAGGCTGACCGGTCTAACAGTCCTGTTTTGGTTACTTGACTAAGCATTGCTGTAGTATATTAAATACGTAACTTGAAGGGCCACGTTTAAAGAAATCAACCACTAACGTGAGATCTTTTTTGGGGAATGACCTTAGGATCTGAAAATCCTCTCCAACCAATGTCAGACATGCACCCTCCCTGCCAATGTTCAGCAAGAGATATGATCAACTTTGAAAAGGTCCAGGCGGCTATGCTAAAAGTATAGGAAGCAATGAAAACATTGCTCTCTAGACATTCAAGATTGCCATTGAATTGCATGATGCAATGTGCGTTGAATCATTACATGTTTTGGCGCGATGTGACAGAGCAACCTTTGTTACGTCACACAAATTGGTGACCAACTTGAAACAATAGAAGCCAATGTTTTCGTTATTTTCTACTCTTTCATCTTAGTCACTCGTGGAGTTTTAGGAGGGAGGGTGATAAGGGACATCCAGAGCATCATGAAGGCTTCCATCTGGTCCACTGCAGAGGAGCAGCAATGGAAATAAGGAGGAGAGTCTGGGATATTAAAGTAGAGTGCATAAGCGTGCTCTGAAAACAAAAACATGCACTCCCATCAAGTGCTAAACCACTAATATAAATTAGTTAGAGGACATCAACAGAGCAAGGCTGAGCCCTAGCCAAGCAACCAAAAGCAAGGGTAAAAGAGCTATGCTCCAGGGGAGGGACAAACAAAGAATTGATGAGAAAGCCTCCTACTCATATGCAAGGGTAAACTCTGTGGAATATTGTGGAGAGGTCTATAGCAAGACTGTAAAAATGGAAAAGGTGGCAATAATACGTATTATGGATTATCACACAAAATAAGACAATAAAGTAGTGGGATTGTTCGGAAGTGCTTACCTTTCATTACCAATGCCTTGGCAGTGTGAACATGGCTCATTCATTCGCTGTCTGGACCCTTTACAAACCCAGCACACAACCTGTGCAAAAAACATGAATGTGTTAGACCTAATCATTTCTGATCCTATAGCAGTCTTCGACTTCCCTCTAAGCTTTTGGACTGGAACTATCTTGCTTTTGGTCTGAACGATAACATCACATTCCCTTGTAAACCACTAAAGGAGAAGTGCTACCTCCCTCAAGGATCTCTGCAACTACAGTGAATACTCAGAGACAATTTTCATTCATTAATTTCCAAACTCAGGTTCCTGTTACCCTTGTTATTTTTGCATCATCCATAAGGGGCCCATTATGAGCCGGCAAGAGGCCTTTACTGGTCAAAGCAGGAGCATCAAGAGGGGAGGAATGAAGATAAAGCCCTAGTAGCAAAGTAGAAAACACAGTGCAATAGAAGACCTTTCAAGGGTGTCAACTTTCAGCATTTCACTAGAAAAAATATTCAATTTTATTAATGTATTTATTTATTTGCAGCTTCACGTAATATGGACCATACCCATGGAGCAGCAGAGTATTTTACAGATCATAAATGATACAACTTACAGTTTATCCAATTTCACACCAATGGACACACTGAATGAGCTGTACAGGGGGTGCAGAAATAAACTCTAAGCCAGAAAGAATGCAAAAAAATACAGTACAACATTACAAGAGAGTAACCCATTGTGCGAGTGGCTGCACTATAGGTTCTATAAAGCATAATCAAAACAGCAAATAGTTCTAGTAAAATATACAACTAGAGCAAATTATCCAGGGTTAGGCATGGGGTCATCAGTGCACGCGTTCAGATCAGGTAGGCTTTCATAGAGGGAAATGCTGTATCAAGAAGCATCTCTGCTCCATTCTGATTGCGATTGTTCCGTAGGAGCGATATGTCCTGACAGGGGAGGGATATAATTCCATATCCTGACTATTCTCGCTGATGAATAATTGCTTAAGTGTTCTTTTTTCCCAGGAGTTTGTGGTTTCTAGAAGAAGGCTATCCAATGGCGTATCTGGGCTGAATGGAAACTCTAATACAGTATGCTCCAAACTAAAAAAGGTTAATGTTTAATGATTTTTCGGGCGCACAAACAATACATAAAAAAATAATTCTATTCTTCTTAAACTCGATCCCCTAACAATCAACTGTGTGATCTGTAGCAGTCTCTGCCAGAAAGAGTTGAGGCCCTTGATTCCTGCCTTATGTCTCCACCCTTTGATGATTTCATCCACCCCTTTCCACCATGAGGTCCATTAGACATGGACACATCAGCTCCACTTAGCGCCCCACAAGAGTCCTGCCTATCCTAGGTCTGCCTGTTGTAATATCCAGCTCAACAACTGCCCGTATGTAATATAGTCCCGGAGGAGTAAACAATGTTCATCCAGAACATCAAGAAACTGTTCATGGTGTTGAAATTCATATTATCCCCATAGTTCTCAGACAACTACTTATCCACTGAATAAAACCTGGCTCCAAAGTTTCTGCGGAGAACATAGGGTTTTCCAAAAGGGCAGTGGCTCCAGTATATATCAGTTTGTGTAATTGCTATCAAGGGTGTATTACATCTAATGTTGCACTTCTTTCAGCTTCTATCTGTGTTTTTTAATGCAATGTAATTTAAATGGAAATCTTTTCAGGGCGTGGGGCAAAATCAATTCTAAACTACACACTGATGAATTTTGAAGAGGGTTCTATTTATAAGTTTCAGGGTGCTTGTGATGATTCTGCACTTAGGGGCTTATTAGGATGGCGGGCGGACATTCGTCCACCCGCCACCCTAGCGGTGCTGGGACCGTCCACCAGCGGTGCGGCGGTCCCGCACCACTAATTAGGATGCGACCGACACCCTGGCGGTCGCATTGGCATCTTCAACATTGCGGCGGACGGGGCTGTAGGCAGCACCTGCCTCAATGTTAAAGAGGCACGTCGTGCATTGCCATGCCCAACGTGGCAGGCACCGCGCGGTGCCTGCCACCTTGGGCATGGCAAATGTAGGGGGGTACCATAGGTACCCCCCAAGTGCAGCCCCCCACCCCCCGGGGGCCCGCAACGGGCCCCGATGCTAAACACCGTATGCCTTTCCATGGAGGTCCTCTCTCTGCTCAAATTGGCCTTTGGGAAAAACAACAGCCAGGAATAGCAGCCAAGAAAATAAGATTAGAATGGATATTTATATTTGGTAACACACAGACCTAATTTATTTATGTATTTAGCAGTTTTATATAGTTCCAGGACCCCGGTACGTATTCAAGCTCTTTTGAAAAACAAAGAACAGGAACCTCAGTAAACAATGAACAGAGTATGTTTGGACAGTTTGAGTATCAGTGGGACTTTCAAAGTGCTGTGGAGAGAAGGGGGGGGGGGAAGTAGGACGAGTGCAGGGAAAACGTGTGGGGGCACTGTTATATCATAACTCACCATCAAGAATCAATAGTCCATGGCTAGAATCCAATTGGAGTATTGAGATTCAGTGTAATATATGTAGCTCACAACAGAATTAGAGTTCTAAGGGTCAAACATGTCAAAGTAGATTCTGCAGAGATGCGTTTTCAGACCTCTGCTGAAAAAAGAAGATGTCATGTGTCAATCTGAACAGTGTGGGTATGGAGTGGCAGGCGCGTGGGGCCGAGATGGAGAAGGATTGTTTCACTGCTAGACAGGATTTACAGGTTTCCAGGTAGAGAGAGCTTTTGCTTCTGGATTGTTATAAGCCTCAGGAGAGGAGGCTTTTGCCATTGGCTTTTCTAAATATGAGAATAAATTCAGTTTTTACAGGTTTAGTTTGAAACAGTGTAAAACCCTACAATGGTGTAAATTTCTAAGATTGACCTGTAGGGTGGGGATACCATTGAATTATTATATTTTTGAATGCAACGGTTTGTCATTTACGTATTGATGAATCCGAACGTTTGTGTTGCCGAGCAGCGCTCTTAAAGGATCAGCATACAATAAAATCTGTGAGTGTGACTCCCTGTAGATATCCGTAAGTTACTTCTTTGGGTGAGGATAAGTAGTTGTTTAGTTTTATTAGATGTGAACTGACTTTCAGGAAGGTCTCGAACCAGTTGAGCACATCTGAAGCCCATCTTGTGCTTGAAGCTTTTTAGTAGCAGTTCCTGATCCACTGCGTAGATGGCTGCCTACAAGTCCAGTGGTATCAGGAGGCAGGCTTCACCTTTATCCTGTATGTGAAGAATGGCATCCATTACTTTCAGCGTGAGTGTTCCATGCGGAGTCCTTCTCAAAGCCTGACTGAGACTAGTCTAGTGGGGAAGTCCTCTTTATGAAACAGTTTAATTGTAGTGGTAAGAGAGGTTAGTGATAGGTCCAAATTTTTCTATGATATCTGGGTCTGAGTTGGGTTTCTTTAGGAACAGCAAGATCTGACCGAGCTCTGATCTACTATCCCAATTTGGTTGACAACCTTATTATGAGATGTGACCAACTTTACAGGAGCAACTGCTACCTTAAAGCAGTGAGCCGATTTATATAGGGAACGTTAGAGATATCAGCTGAAAGATGTTTGTGAGGAATTAGTGGACATTCAAAATGTCATATTGGGAGTGTGGGACTGAGGACTTAGGGCATTATATACGGTTTGGTGGGTAGTGTGCCAACCCACTAGAGTGGCAGAATTCAGGCTCCATCCGCCTGGAGGTGAACCATTAGCCATTGTGAGATATTTGTGCTGCGTTGCCAAGGATAATTTCACCAAAGGTGCTCTAGCAGCACAGGGGTTGCGTTAGGTGAAAAAATACTGGAGGATGTACAACGGAGGGGGTTTGTTTCTGCAAAATAGAAAACCCAGATAATTCTGATAACTACCATGGATAAATGGCTATCACAAACATGAGAGAAGGGCGGATGTATGATACAACGCGATCATTTAGATCGCGGTACATTACATCGCTGTTTTTACAACGCAAGTCGTTACAACGACTTGCGCTGGAGGGCGCTGGACTTAGGAATAGTGTGATTTACTATTCCAACTCCAGTCTACGTACAGTAGGAAGGTGTTGGAATAGTAAATTACACTATTCCTTAGTCTAGAGCGCTCTCCAGTGCAAGTCGTTGTAACGACTTGCGTTTTAAAACAGCGATGTAAATGTATTGCAGTGTTTTGACCGCGTTGTAAAGGTCATTTTCCGAGAAGGGCATCAGACACATAGCTGAAAAAGGAATGTCCTTTTCACACTACCGCCTATGACTGATGAGTTACTTGAGCTATATGTTTATGATAGCAGAGTCAGGCTCCATCATTGGAGACCAAGCAGTTCTCTTACCTCTAAATGAGACAGGGACAAAGTTGGCTTTTCAGACAGATTTTGGGAAACAAACTAATCTAGGTGGATGTCCTGCAACCACTAATCCCTTAATGACTCCTTTAGTTTAAAGTTTTCTGAAAGGCTTCACAAGACCATATCATGCCTGAGCCTCACAGGAAAAGAATATTAACCATGCAATTCCTACCAGTATGAGCTGATATTGCAACAAGATGGCACTCACCCTGCCGGCTCCCTTACATTTTTTGCAGATGTTTTGTCCCATGCCCAAACATGATTGACAGGGCTGCAATCAAGGAAAACAAGAGAAGAAAATACAGCTTACTTGTATTTACACATCATTTTTACTATGTACTTCACTGTTTATGCATATACGCCCACACATAAACAAAAAACTAAGATTTAGCGGTAAAGTCCTTGGGTCAAAGGTCTAAAATTAATATCATTTCCTATTGATGAAGGTTCCCATCTATTTCTGATATCAAGAAAATTTAGAAGAAAAAAAAAGCCAACAACCATTAAATGAGATCTGAATTGCTACATCTTTTTAAACTATAAGTAGGTCATCTTTGGTCAAACTCCCAGATGCTATATTGATCAAACATGGTGCTATTCCTCCATCAGTGATTGTGCAACAAAAGTTAGAAACACACTGGGCCAGCATACCTTAAGAGACGACGTGTGAGGCACCTTGATATTTTTGTTACCATCTTTGAACATGGCAGGAACCAGCACCGGGATGTCCCAAGGAAGAGGGACTGGACCACTTCCATAAGCATCTATAACTTCACCTGAGATGAAAAATGCCACGTAAAGTAAATAAAGGTTGAAAAAGTTATCATACACGTATCAGATCACAAAGTCATTAGAAAGGTACAAAAAGCAATCAGGCCACACAGCAGCCAGCCAAGTGTTCATAAAAGAAGCCACGAAGCTCAAACATAAATCAAACTGATGCACAGCACAGTTCTGCGACATCCCCCTCTCTTTAATGATGTCTATTTGTGCACACATTTGGGTTTAGTGAGTGTATAAGCAATGCATAGGGCAATAGGTTCTTAGTGGCATTCATTCAAAAAAATAAACCAGGAGGAAAAGAAAATGAAATATTTTACAACAAAGTTGATCTTTGGCCACTTGTTAATAGATCTATTCACAATTCTTACCTACCCCAATAAGGAGACAGATACTCCCAACATGCACCCTGTAAACAGATATCCCTCCAGGTGCTGATGCCGCATAGAACCTTAGTCTAAGTCAGTTTGGAAGATACTCTTAGTATATAATTACTTTGAAAAGTTTATCAAAAGCTAGAAAGGTGATTATCCTCTGTACAAATGGAGGGAAATAATTCAGAATAGCTGCCCTTTTGCTTCCTGCAGGGTAGTTTCCTAGTACAACCACTAAATTCACAGATACAGCTAGTGTCATAGTCCAGTCATATTTATTGTATAGTTAATAAAAACCTTTACAAAAGAACGGATGTTTAAAATACTGAGTACTGTTAAAAACCTTTTCAAATAAGAATGGTGATAAAGTGCTAAGAGCTGGAAAAATGTTTTCATTAGTCGATAATAAGGCTTATTAAAACCAGCCTTCTTTGCATCAATTGGAGCCATAAAGCGTTGCAGCCATGTGCAAAATTGCACGGTTCGGTCCGACCAAATGGTAAGTGGTTTCTACAGTCCAGGCCCAGAAAGTAAGTTGTGAGGTTGGATGTCTGCTGCTGTTGCTCCAGCCTTCCCCTGGGCGTTCAGTTAATACATTTTGAGATTACAATTCTGAAGTGCTTTAATTTTAAGGTGCAAGCAGTGCTTAGAGTCTGAGGGGTACAGGCCGTGAGTGATTTTACTCCTCCCCAGCCTGACTGTGTTCCAAACGCTTTAGATCCAGGTGCGTGTTTCACATAATTCTTGTTGTACTTGCTATGCCTAGTTTGGTGGCTACAATTTTAAGAAATGTGATGGTTTTCATGTTGAGTTGAAATTTGGTGGATTCAGGCTGGCGATTACGGCCTGTCGGCATGTGCGTACACCTAAGCTAATAAAGTTGGCACGAAGTAGCAATTTCCTTTGCAGTAAGAGCTGAGGACAGATACATAGGACGTGCATTAGGGTTTCTTTTCTGAGTCCACATTGGCGGCAGCTTGTATCGTGGTTGGCAGAGCGGCGCCAGGCCAGAAAGTGGTCCAAGAAATTCCACTCCCCCATTCTCAGTGCCATCAGCCTGGATGTAATCCATTGTGGGTAGGTATTGGTTATGTAGCTCTGTTGTTTTTTTGTGGAGTACAAGTTCATCACTGACCATGTGTGCGCACGTTTACACAAAGCTGCCTGCAGATACAGCTAGTGCTGACAAAGGTAAAATACTACCCACAGAACTGTTGGTATTTATTTTCCTCTCGTGTCTGCCATGGGTGCTTAGGACACAGCAAGTGCTGACTTCTGAATATAAATTTCGAAATATTCACTAAGCTGTATTTGGGACGTTGCTTTTTGTAAGAAAATGGGTTATTAGCTGAGAAGGATGTGAGTCCTTCACACATAATAAGACCAAAATGTTACATTTAGTGAGAACCAAGTGCCTCTTTTTAGCACTTGTCACCCAGGGTAGTGAGGCAGAGCAGTCCAAAGCTTACTAATAGGAGGAGCTGTGGGCCAGACATGTTGCCCCCTAGAATGCAGCAAACAAGCATCAGTCAGTTCTTTTTCTAATCAAAAGGAAAAATACTTAATTTTATTGCAGACACTACAAAATACTATGCATCAAATCACAAATTAAAAAAAACTATGCTCCAATTCACAAATACTATGCACCAATTCACAAAAATATACAGGACGGCAGATGGATATGCCTAAGGCGACACCATCTAAAGGGCCTCACAATCAATAAAGGTTGCATACTAAAGAGAGTCCCATGGATAAGTAGCACCCTGAATGTACGCTGTACTCTCTATGATGAAGGTACCACTAACAGCCTGCACACCAGCAAGCCCTGAATCTTAAAACTGCACTGCGCTGTCATCCTGATCGCTCCCACCATTTTGAAAACGTACCCAAAGTGCAGGTTGGTCATAGTTACGTTGCGTTTCATCATTTTTTGCCTGCATTCTCATTTCAAGATACTGCTCATCACATTATGATCATTACAGCTTATTGGAAGTATACAATTTTTCCACTATTTTTCTTTCATCTTGCTTCAGTTTTACCTCACAATTTATTAGTTGCTGCTTCAATATACACTTTTTTCCAAGTGCAAAAATCCTGTAATTTAAGGCTCTGCTTTGTCTCCTCAATTCAATTTTAGCAAGCATTGTTGGTTGCTTTATCTTGATTATTCTTACTTGAAGTTATTGGAAAAACTAGAAAACTAAAGCTGAATACACCTGTTAAGCCCATATCTACTCAGTATATGGTTGATACCAAGAATATTCCTTTTCTGCTCTGGAATATAATATTGAATGCCTCAATACTTCAGGATGCTATCCCATCATGCTCATCCTTCACACCTGCATCTTCATCTAAGGTTCTCTCTAAAACTCCCACGACAACACCTCTACCAACCAGCAAAAGACCTAAAAAGGACAACCCCTTCAACCCCCTCTAGTCAAATTTACTACTCCGGTGTCCATGGAACTTATACTAGATGAAATTCAAGCATTCAAGCCTTACATGGAAGACACTAACAAGAAACTTCAGCAAATTGATGAAAAGTGGTCTTTAATAGAGTATAGAGTTACTTCTATGGAACAGAGCAGTCTGCGACAAACAGGATACTGCTCAAGATGTTAAACTTCTCAAATCCGAAGTCGAACATCTCAGAAAATTGACTGAAGACTCAGAGAACTGCAATAGAAGTAACAACCTTCACATTTATAGACTTGCTGAGAGTGTGGAGGGCTCTCAACCTAGTGCATTTTTCCAAACATATATGCCTGAAGTTCTTGATATGACAGAATCTACATCTTTAAATAAACGATGAGCCCCTCGACTTGGTCATCTTCATCAACTGTCTTCGTCATCACACAAACCTTAAGCCATTATCTTCTTTCTAGAATACCAGGAGTTCCTCATGGTGATTACAGCAGCAAAATGTAAACACAGTGTTATTTGGTCTGGTAACTCATTATTTTATGCTCAGGATCTAGCCAAACCTACGGCGGATAGACAGAAAATGTTTCTAGACATGCACCCTGCTCAACACTCTCTTGGTGCCCATTTTGGTCTATTTCATCCAAACTTCTTTAGAGTGACATGTCACAATAAAACGAGAGCTTCTCTTTCTTCTTATTCCCTGTTGATGATTTCATGTATACAGTTCTTCATTCTATAAGTACGATTTTTTCTAATAAATGTCTGTATATAGAGTATATTAATTACATTTAAATTTTTTCTGTATGACTACATGTGTAATTACTTAGGGGGGTCATTACGATGGCGGGCGGAAGCACAACCGCCGTGCAGGCGGATGCAAAAACCACCAGTTACCGCCGGCACGCAGCAGTCCACACGCCCGCCAAATTACGATGCGAAAAGTAGGCCAAACAACGCCGGCAAGCCAGCAACACCGTCCGCCATCAAAGTGCGTCCGTACACGTAGCGGCGCAGCACAATTGACACACACCGCCCGACGAAATCACGTCCCGCCCGGCGCATAAATTACGATGCCGCAAACAAACGGCTCCCACGGCTAAGAGATACCGTACGACAAACCGAAGCGGTAACACGGACGCCGAGCACGGACAACGAAGAAGCGGCTCCCCGAGCATGAATCCAGCACTGCAGGCCCTCCCCATGCTCTTGCTGATGCACCACCAAGGACGCAACGTACCGCGGAGACGCAGGTAGGCACACACACAACAAGTGCACGCAAACAGCGCACACAGTGCAAGGGCGGAAAAAGCGGACAACCCCCCACCAGCGCGTGTACACTACACATCCACCATTGCATCCACATATGACACACAGGCCAAATCGTAACATCGCGTAACACATGTGTACACACCACCTGGGACTAGGAACCAACCACCCCGTCACGGCCCCAAAGCGGCGATGACGCCGCCACACATGCGCACAACGCAGAGGCCAACCGCAGCGCCATGCATGCGTCGCACTCAGACACAGGGACACAACCAAGCAGCACACACATCAGCCCCACCCCGAACGCACATGACACGTGACAGGCCTGCCACAGACATGTCCCCAACGCCCAATTCACGGACAACACCCAACGCCACACAACCGACGCACACATGTCAGTGAAGTAACGCAACAGCAGGACACACCCCAGTGTAACAAACATGGCGTAGCACACAGCGGCGGCAACACCAACTAGGAGAAGCAGGGCTCCCTTCGGGAAGAGGAACGCCAGTACCACACTGAAACACCCATACCACCCTGCACATATGAACAAGACATATAAAACGGAACACCAAAGAGCCCGGGGACCGACAACAGGTGGCCCAAGAATAACATTCACACACAAGGCCCAACGCAGAGCGGAAAGGCAGCCTGCCGCCCACACAAGGGAGAGCAGACAGCACTGAATGACCTTCCATTCCAACTCCGAAACCACAGCCCTACGACAGAAGCCGGTGAATACAGCCATTGTCCAAGAAAAGACCAACACAGGCATGCCGAGGAGACCGACCACAGGGCAGATAGCGCATATCACAGAAGCACACAACGGACGGGGAGGAAAAAAATAACACTCCCCCATGTCGGCCACATGCAAGTTAATTGGAAGGAGTCACACATCACTGACCTTGAACTGTCTGAGAAGCATGTGGGATGAGGGCCCGTGTCCTCCGCACAAGCCAACAGAACACAAGTCCTGTCTCCCTACGACTACACAGAGCTCACAGCAACCTCGGAGCGTGCACATTGCAGACTGCACACACCTCCGGAGCACGCCACCACAACGCACCGCTGCGAAATGGCAACCGCAACACACCTACCCAACTACACCGGACAGCTCAAGCTGTACAAAACCAACCTGATACATACATTGGGATGCGATCTCCTGTCCCTGCTGAACGTAAGTTACCGACTGACTTACCGCATCACATTGTTCAGCTGCGTCATGCCCGTCTTCTACTGTCGGAGGTGTCCCTACCAGCATCCCGTGGAGATGTGCCTCTCCAACCCGGCATGTCTAAAGGCGGACCTGCTACCACTACTCCTCCCTCTGGACGCACACGACAGGGCCTGCTCTGCCTATGGGGGCATGGCGTATGTGGCCAACATCGCACCCGCACTGAAATGGGACCACTGTGCCTCCACACGACGGATCATCGAGAACAGCTACATCGAATGTCACCCAGCATGCCCCATCATGGTCCTCCAAGGGACAACTTACGAACAACACCTTGACAGCCACCATCCGCTACATTGGCTGGCAAACATGTACACCACCAATGACATGGAAGCCCTGCTGGACGGCATCGCATACCTGACAACCTGTAAATTCGTCGGACCACAACGCAGGTTCCCCGATTGACCTATGATGTCCAACCCCGCACCCATGCTTAGCTTCCGCACGGACTGGCCAGTCACCACCACAACAGCCATACCAAACGACCGGCAACTGTAACCACACCATCAACGACATCGCCATGACATCGGATATGACCGGGACATGCACACTGTTCCCCATCACATCCAGGAACACCGCATGCATCGTGGGAGGCAGTGGCATGGGGTCTGTGTATCGCACCCACATGGACGGAACTGCACGAACAACCAGGACACGACATGGATCCAGCGCCCATGGACACACACACCGCTCAGTGGACATGAATAGGTCGCCTGGAGTCTGTGGGTGCTGCACCCCTCCCACCCCCGCCCCGGGAATCCCATACCAGGACCTTTGCATGGACGACAAGTGCATACAACTACAACACGACCCCAGTGACTGTGACATGTCCAGTAACCACCACATTGCAACAACAAGTGGCACGCCGCTGCATGCACGCAAGCACATGCCCTGATGTCATCTCACATGCACGCGTGCATGAGGAACAACCGCAGCAAACCTGTCACATGGAACTGAGATGGACTGTGCCCATGATGCCAAGCGGTCTGGTAGGCTACATGTATACCGTCTGTGTCAAAGTCCGCAGCTCCGCAGCTATACGTAAATGTACATTAGCACAGCCTTGGCCAAGCAGATGTAACTCTGAAGCCCACATCCCACATGCAACAGCTAATCACATGTAACCCCACACCCTATCCCATTTGCAATCATGCTCAGTATATCCTCAACATGTATTCCGCTGCCAGTAGTGTCCACTATACTGCATCACAGAGGACAGAAGACTCAATATAATGTTTGAAACCAAAACTGTCTCCGCTGACTCATTTCACAAGTACGAATGAGAGAGGATGAGAGTATGTGAAGTACACGGCAGTCGTGACATGACCATGTAGTCCACTGGTATTGGATGTCAACGCAAATGAGTAGCACAACTGTGGAAGACACACATGTGTCGTGTGAAGTCGTATGGACGCAGTGCTCAGGTGGGTGGGTGTGACGGGTAGATGCGCACATGCCAAGTTGGAGCACGCCGTGTTGGGAGGGGTCATGAACAGTACACCACCGCTTCCCTGGGCATTGTGAGAGGACACCTGTCGGGGGAGTGAACACGTGTGTGCACAGCAGCCGGGCACACGTACAAAGCGGTACCAGGCGCACCTCAGCCCACCCTCTGTGGACAAGCTGGATCCTGTTATGCGCCCGCCATGCCCCTTGACAAGGCACACACAGCCCCAGTCGACCAGGTGTAACCCCAACATAGTCAATCCGCACAGGCGATACAGGGCACGGGATGGCAGTGGAGCATGGTGTGTGAGGGGTCTCCTCGCGCTCCTCCTGGTCATATCACGCAGGCAATAGAACCTCAACGTCTAGCATGGCACAAGTCAGATGGAAGTGTAGGGGGACGCACCACAGCACGAGCAGCACTGACGTCACGGGAGGTGGCTCGCACCATCCCATCCATTGCCCATCATACCAACCACGACACATGCCATTGTGACTAAGTGCAAGCGCGTGCGCCACCACCCCCGAGCCCTCCCCAGAGAGGCCAAAGAGTGAATGTGTGGGCCATCAGTCACAGACGGACGCGGCCTGGCCGCAAGGGCAGCCACAGCCACTGGGTGTCGCAGGTGGCGGATCCGGAAGGCGAAGACTGTGATGCATAGTCCATGCAGGCCGGGTCTCCATTTGGGGCACCACGCAGGTGGACGGCGTCCCGTAACACATCATACCCTGAGACAGCCCACTTGTGCAACTGGACCCACACATACACTCCTTGCCCTCTCTGGTGCGAGCTTGGGGCTGCCTGTGCAAGCGCTAGCCTCGCAGGTGCACATGCATATTGGGGGAGCGAGGGGAGGACATGAGGGCTGGGGCGAAGATGACTGTATCACTGTCAGTGAGTACAAGGGATGACCCAGATGTGGAAAGGAAGAGACGTGTCCCGTGTGTACTGCAACTAGTCGCCAATCCAACTACCCCCCATGTCCGGAATGTAAGCCCGCACCTAGGCCCGCCCATCCGCCACATCGAATATACCACCAGCACGACAACCTTCCCATTCGAAACACTGACTGGGGGTGGCGACCAGTGAACAATCATGTGTAGCCTACCGACGCGTACATGTGGGCCCTCCATGATCCATGTCACCTGCGGCAAAGTCATGACATGGGCAATGTGGGAAGTGAGGAGAGCTGTCCGCCCCACGCACAGAAGGTGCATCAGCTCCACAGACCCAGCAGCGAGTCCAGCAGGGGTCACATGTGCAGGGGCAGCTGTGCCTGGTGTGAAGGCACATGCATATAGACAGCACATCGACCAATGTGTAGTCTGCCCACATCTACAGTCCATCATCATGCGGACATAGGAATTGAACACAGGGCAACACATCTTAGTGGGTGCACCCACCGTGACCAACAATGCGCAATCATCGACGTACCCGCCCTGTGCATGGCCCCCCACCCAACGGAGGCACATCCAGTGCCACCATCCCACACACACAAGCCTTCCACGGAACATGCTGTGTCCAATGGTCAGTACAGAGTCAGCGCCCATCTGGTGGATCCTGAACAGGAGACACATGCACACACATGCCAGCTCCCACTATGTACGTCTGCCACCTGGCACGTGCAATGTAACCTCTCACCTGTGACGTGTGACTGCAAGCACACAGCCGTCTTGGCATGGGGCTGTCAATGTGGACACCTGTCAATGTTTCGGGAGGTGTGATCCGTACAGTGCTGTACATAGGGTGCAGTGCTGACACCTACTACTGTCTCATATCCCCTCGTGCCACAGGTCCCACTTGTTTTGGCCGCTCAGCCTGTGCCCACATCGTCGTCGTCGTGTGCCATACTCATCCAGCCTCGGAAGCAGTTCCATGCTCAGCAGACATTCATGTTGCCGTGGCGTTGCCGCTTGACGAATATGCAGTCAGTCCCCATCAGCACGCCCCGCAAGTCATTGGGGCCTAGATCCCCATGTGCATGCACATGGCAGTGGTTTGTATCACTAGCCATTGCCATTGTTGGGAGACCTGTGTAAGTGTATTGTGGCCGTGCCGTCCCAGCTTGACAGCTGGGCTGTGGCTCATGTGCCTGCTCAGTCATGTCAGTGATGTGTATGCGAAATTGCTATGTGTTGTGTTGCTTTGACATGTGTCCACTGCCATTTTCCCTAGGCGGAGACCGAACATTGACCGCCCATACCAATTGCTGGCGGACATGGACGATACAGAGGTCATTAGGAAGTTTCGGCTGGACAGGCCAACCCTGCATCGACTGTGTGCCATGTTGGAACCCCATCTCCGTCCCCGCAGGGTGTATCCGACAGCTGTCACCCCCACGGCTAAGGTGATGGCCGCCATGCATTTCTTCGCCACTGGGTCATTCCAGCACACAGTGGGCAGTGGAGGAGGGATGTCCCAGCCCATGTTCAGCAAGGTGCTGAGGGATGTACTGGCAGCCATGATGCTGTACCGAAACAGGTACATCCGCTTCCCCAGGGCTCGTGAATTGGCGGCAGTGAAGGGTGCATTCTATGCCCTTGGCAGAATCCCACACGTCGTTGGAGCCATTGACTGCACACATGTTGGCCTTGTTCCACCACAGGCCACTGAGCACCTGTACCGCAACAGGAAGCACACGCACTCCCTGAATGTGCAAGTGGTGTGCCTTGCGGACATGGTGATCACCCACGTGTGTGCAAAGTTCCCAGGCTCGGCCCATGACGCACACATAATGCGCAACAGCATCTTGCCACGACTGATGTCCAATCTGCAACAGGATCGTGGCTGTATTGTCGGTGAGTATGTGGAGTGGTGTAGCGTGCTGGCTGTGCGATGCTGTCCCCTGTCCAGTTGGAATAGCAACGGTTCTCTGTGTCCCTCACACCCAGGTGACTCTGCGTACCCGAATGGGGCATGGCTGCTCAGTCCATTGAGGAATCCTCGCACCCCAGCAGACGATCGCTACAATGAGGCACATGGGAGGACCAGACGTGTGGTCGAGCGTACCTTTGGCCTCCTCAAGTCCAGGTTCAGGTGCCTGGACCGCACCGGGGTGCGCTGGCGTACTCCCCACAGAAGGTGTGCCAGATAGTGGTGGCGTGCTGCATGCTGCACAATCTGGCCATTCGGAAGCAGATCCCCCTCATCGTGGATGACGGAGATCAACCAGGGCCCCAGCCCGCAGACCAGGACAGCTCGAGTGAGGAGGACAGCGGAGAGGAGGAAGCTGGGAATGTGCGGCAGCAGCTCATCGCCCACTACTTCACTTGACGGTGAGTGTCCATGTACGCCGGCTGATGTGGCTGTATCTGTGCAGGTGTGTGTGTGCTGTGTCAGGGTGGCCGTTTGTTCACTGCGTGCTGTGTGTCAACGCTCCATGGCCAGGGTAGTATGCCACTGTTGGTGGCTGTGGCATTGTGCCCTATTGCTCTGTGCGATGTGTGTACATTGCTTGTAGTTGTTGACATGTACTGTGTGATGGGTGTGTGACACACTCATTGAATGTGCTCCTGTTCTGTCTCCCACCCCTAGGTCCCTACAGGCCCTCCGGTTCCATTGCCATGCCACGCATCAGGTGCCTTTCCGCCCAAGGTGGCCGTTGTATTCCGTACAAATAAAACACAGGGCACAAACAGCAGTTTGTGTAAGAGGTGCATTTATTTCAAACTGTGACATGTGATTGTGTGTAAGGTGATGACAAAAGTGGTGCGTGCAGTGACAATGAGCTGTCGGTCATGGCTGCGAGATGCCCAGGGTGTACCCACAGGTTCTATGTCCATAGTCCAACACACACATGCCATCCAGATGGCTGTGTGGAGTGGGATCGTAGTCCAAGTCAATGCAGTGGGTGGTCAAGGAAGGCTGGCTGGCTGCCTCACTTGCGTTTGGAGCGTGCGTAGTCCTCCTGGGAGATCTGTTTCCACTTCGGACGGCCCCTTCCACGTTTGCGAGGGGGGGTGCCTGCTTGCGACCTGCTGGTGGTTGAGGTGTGCTCACTGGCTGTGGACGCAGGGGAACTGGACACTGCTGCTCGACCCTGCGCCCCGGCAGGTGGTGGCGGTGGTGGAGCTGCTGTCCCTGGCTGTGACCTCACCACCAGCTGGCCCATGAGGTCCACGAGTTGGCCCATACGGGCGTCCATGGACCTCAGCACCCCCAGCACCTCCCGCGTGTCTGAAGCAGACCTGGCCCATTGTCCTTGGGCCTCTTCATAGGCCCCAAGGACTCTGGCCATTTGAGGCAGGGCATGGCTCCCAGGGGAGACTTGCGTTTCCCTGACCCTGCTCCTCCTACCGGTACTGCTGCCACCGGCCTGCCCACTAGCCACATTGCTCACCACGGTCCTCGCTGTGGCTCCCAGGGTGGATCCAGTCGGCCGGGCCACCACCTGCGCTGGGGCTGGTGCCAGCGAAGACATGGTGGTGGTGGCGGCGGTGGTGGTCGGTGCGGCGATGGTGGCGGTTGCGGCAGTGGTAGTGGCCGCAATGACCGTGGGTGTGGCCGCAATGACCGTGGGTGTGGCCGCAATGTCCGTGGGTGTGGCCGCAACGACAGTGGCAGCAGGGGGCTGGCAATGTTCAGCAGCCCTGGATGATGGGTTGGTGGGTAGGAGGGGTCCTGGGGGCGGCTGGGCCCTGCCACACCAGATGGGCCTGCTTGGTGGTCCGTGTCCGAAGAGGAGGACAGATCCTCCACATCCGTGTGTCCTCGTTGGGGGCTTGTAGGCTGGCTGTGCTGGCTGCTGTCTCCATCCCCAGCATCCAGCAGTTCGTCACCTGTGGAGAGAATGAGATTTGTTATTGTGTTGCACCTTGCGAAGTATGTATTTGTCGTCTGACATTAACAGTTACTGCAATCTCGTACATGGGTTTCCCGGAGGCGTGTGTGTGGCTGTACCATTTGTAGTTGTGTGTGCTTGGCAATGGGACTGTGTGCTGTGCACATGTGGCATGGGACGGATTGGCCATGCCGATGGGTGTGTTGCTGTGCCCCTACTTATTGTGACTCTGGTGTATGCGGGCTCCTGGCCCATCCTGGGTCTGGTTTGTACTTTGCTTTTGGGGTTCAAATGGAACGCTTAGGAACGCATATGGCAACATGGGGGCCATGCCCCAGATTCGCATTTGGGAGGGAATATGCTTTCGGGGTTCAAATGGAACGCTTAGGAACGCATATGGCAACATGGGGGCCATGCCCCAGATTCGCATTTGGGAGGGAATATGCTTTTGGGGTACATGCTGTGAGCCATGGGTGCCGAACGTGACATGTGTTGTGGCAGCATGACAGTGCATGGTCTGAGGTGTGTGCATGCCTGACATGGCCTGCATATTTGCTGTCTGTTGTGATTACTGGACATGGCATTGGACGCATCGTTATGAGTGAGTCTTGGTTGTGTGCCAGCCAACGTATTGCAGTTGTCCCATCTCCTTGGTGTGCGTGCTGCCCTGTGCCATGTGCATCACTGCAGTGCTCGGGGGGTGTGGCCCATGTTGTGTGTTGTTGCTCACAGTGTGGCGTGCGCTTCATTGACTTCTGGCACATGGTTGGTCATGGGCATGTATCTTAGCGTGACTGCTGTATGTGTGGCAGCTGTGCGGATGACATGCCTTTCATGAGACTGGGGCTGACGGATGGGATGGATGGTATGTTGTATGTGCATGGTGTGTCTGTGTGTTTGATGGTTTCAGTGGTGTTCGTGTGCATTTATGTTGTTCCGCTCTGTTGCGTCTAGTGTTGTTTGTCTTACATAGGCGTAGTTGTGGGGTGTGTGGTTGACAGGCAGTAGGGGCTACATGGACAGGACTTCAATGGTGTTTCGGTTGTGTGTGATGAGTTGCACAGTGGCTGCCGTGTGGTACTATATTCAGTGTGGCTTGTGCATGCAGACGTGGCTCCTTGGGTGTTGCTGTGTCTGTGATGGGTCATGTGAGGTGTGAGTCTGTGGTTCATGTCCGTGTGCACATTGTTCACTTGTTCGTGACGGTGGGCGGTGCTGCGTGTTCGTCTGCTACGTGACATGTCCCATGTGTTGGTCGTGTTACGGTCCTCATGCCTCCAGTAATCCAGCCCTGTCCAGTTTCCCACCTGCAGGTTGTTCGGGCGTGCACTGTACTGGATGCCACATGGTTCTAAGCGGGGGTTGCTCCATGTTGCAGGTCTGTGGGGGTGGGGGGTGTTGTGGGTCGTGGTGGTGGCTGGACACCCACTGACACCGATTGTTGTGGACCGTGATGTCTACCTTTCGGCTGTCGGTGTGCACTGCGGTGGCTGACACGTGGCTGTGGGGTGTGGGGGATGCTCCTCCTTGCTGTGCTGTGGGACTAGGGGCCTGGTGTGTGTTGTTCTTGGGTTGTCCACCCTCCCACCCACTGCACTTTGTGTTCCTGCCACTTACCTGTTACTTGTCGGTTAGTGCAGCTATGGCGGACACATGGGTGTGGTGGGTGCTCGTTGTGGCGCTTCTGGCATACTTGGGGACCTGTTGGTGGTTACGTGGCTGGCTGAGTGTACACATGTCCCCACGTATCTTACAGTTGTTCGGTTTGGGCTGTGTGTGGTGGTGTCTGTTGCATGTGTGTGTGATGTGTTGTGTATTGTGTGCTGGACATGGGGGTGTTTGTCCCTGGGAGCTGTGGCATGGTGGTAGTGCATGTGAGTACATAGCGGTGTGCTGGTATACATTAGTTTGTACTTACCAGCCTCCACTCCCTGCTAATCCGGCGAGGATCTCCGGATGTATTATGACTCGCACCTTCTCCTCCCACGCTTTGAAGGTCTTGAAGAGCGCGGGATTCCCTCCGCCAGTGACGGCAGCCAGCTCTCTGTTCTTGTTCTCCTTCTTCTTGACCAGGCTCTTGACGACATTCCACCGTTTGTTGATTTCAACTTTGTTCCTGGGCAGGGTCCCGACTGCATTGACCTGGTCTACGATCCGGTTCCACATTCTGTTTCTGGTGGCTAGTGGTGTGTGCTGGACCAGGTTCCCATAGATTTGTGGGTGCACCTTGATAATCTCGTCGACCATGACCGTCAGCTCCATGGGCGTGAACTTGGGCATTCTTTGTGGTGCCATGGTGTTTGTGGTGCTGGTGCGGTGTGTGTTGTGTAATGTGCAGGGGGTTTGTGGTGCCGGTGTTTGGTGGTGGTGGTGATGGTGGTGGTTGTGATGTGTGCGTTTCTGTGGTGTGCTGCTGTCCTTGCTGTGTCACTGTGTCCTCTCCTCTCCTCTCTAGTTTGCAATGTTGCAAGGGGTTGTGGTCTGTGGGAGTGCTGCTTTTGTACTTACCTATGTGGGTGTGTCCTCATGGTCTGTTGTTTTCAGGTGTGTTGTGTCTGGGGTTCTGGCCTTTGTAGTTTTTGTTTGTCCAGGGGGTGTTTTCGGGATGTGTACTGTGCTTGTGTATTTGTGCGTGCCTTGCTGTGTGGACTTGTTGGCCATGTTGTGTGCGATTGTTTTTGTCAGCGGATGGTTTCTGTGCAGGGACGTGGGCGCCATGGCTTCTGCCGTGTCGATTCTCATCGGCGTTGTTTGCGCTGGCGGGCGGTATATTTGTAGTTTTCCCGCGCTCATGGCGGTGCGCTCATAATCTCACGTGCGGTGTGTCGGCCGTGAGGGCGGGCGGTTTTGTGTTGTCGTGCGTGTTTCCGTCCGTGGCGGGCGGTTTGACTCCGACTCGGACGATGGCGGGCGGTATCTTGTGTGGATTTTTCGCCGATGGCGGTTTTCGGTTTGTGTAATCGTAATGGCGTGGTCGGTGTTCAGACGGTGTTTGCGGGCGGATTTTTGCCGCTTCCATGCCTGGCGGATTTTTTTACGCCGGGTATCGTAATGGGTCCCTTAGATTGTTAAAGGGTTGGGTTCAACCATCAAATGGCAAAGAATAATGTCACACTTAGCCAAACTAAATGCTGACATTGCTTTATTACAGGAAACTCATATTGTTGAATCGGAAACCAGGAAACTAGTTCGAAGTTGGGTAGGCCATGCTTTTACTTCACCAGGATCTGGCAAAAGTAATGGTGTTGTAATGCTTTGTAAAAAAGACCTTAGATGTTACATTAATGTCACAAGAACTACATCAGGAAGGCCAATGGCTTATAGTGAAATTATCGATCAATAAGATACCACTTACTGTCTTTAATGTATATGTTCCAACACACTTTCTAAAACATGCTGGCCTAATATTACACACCAATTGATGTCTATCACTGATGAATATATAATTTTTGGTGGTGATTGCAATCTCGTAATAGTTCCTTTTTTAGATTGATCCTCCAAAACTACTTTTGATCCCTCTTCCATTCATAAACAATTCACTTAAGCTATTAAGAAAAGATACCTTATAGATTTATGGTGAATTTTAATCCTTGTTTTATAGAATATACATTTTTCTCTCCTATCCACTCCTCTCAGTCTAGGACTGATCACATATTTGTCTCTGACGCTTTATCTCAACACATCATACAAGCTGATATTGGTACCAGATCATGTTAGATTTAGATCTTCTCCCCCCTCCTTCAAAGACGAAGCATTGGTGATTCCATAATTCCCTTTTATTAGATAATATATTTACACAATGTTTTGACTCTTTTATAACTGAATTCTTTACGTTAAATTAATCTCCAGATATATCATTTCATTGTGTTTGAGACTCCTTTAAAGCTGCCTCTGGGAATTGTATTACTTATGTTTCTTACAAAAAAGAAAGCAAATTCAAAAAAAGCATTGGATATCATTACATTTATTAAAACACTAGATCACTTTTACTTTTTACCCAAATCTAAGCCCTGCTAAAATGAATAAGTAAAAGTCAAATTTGAGTTTAACAAACTCTACGGAAAATGATGTCTCCTATGTTCTTTGATCCCGTGCCAAATACAAGGCACTAAAATAAAGCAGGCAAACTTCTGTCAAATTATCTTAAAGTTAAAAAAAGGTTGCGTCAAACTAGAAACTATTTTTCGTGATGACTAATCTCTTTTTAAGGACAATATTTTGGCCGAATTTACCAAATACAACAGAGCTCTTTACACACCAGCAACTAATCCTCTCCAAATCGGCATCAACTCATACCATTCTTCTATCTGTAAAGAAACTCATCTAAACACTGATGCTTCTTCCCTTGAAGCAGATTTCTCAGTTAAAGACATTCACAATAAATTCAGCTCCATTAAAAGATGCAAAGCCCCTAGTCCTAATGGATTCCCAATAGAATTTAATCTACATTTCTCCAAAAAGTTACTTCCTAAATTACATACATTATTTAAATTATTTGCTTCCTTCAATACTGCTACTGGTTCTTTTCAAGATGCTTTAATATGTCTTATTCCTAAAGATGACAAAGATCCTAGATTTTGTAAAATTCAGGCCATTCTCCCTTATTAATTCGGACTATATAGGTTTTACTAAAATTCTTGCTTTACGTCTAGATCCTCTACTCCCAAACTTAATTGGCATGAAACAATCTGGATTTGTTAAAGGCAGACATCTTTCTGATAACACCAGACTCTTCTTTGACATCTTGAATAAATCCAAAACATATAAACATTCATTAGCAGCTATCTCTATGTATGCTGGGAAGGCCTTCAACCACATGCCCTAGAGTTGTATTTTTTATACTCTCACTTGCTTTGGTTTTGGGCAAAAGTTCATTAATCCAGTATCCCTTTTACATTCATATCCTAAAGCATCAATCTTAGTCAATGGCTTCATTTCTACTTCTTTTCTCCTTCACAGAGGAGTTTGCAAGGCTGTCCTCCATCTCCTCTTCTTTTTATTCTTGAACTTGAGCCCTTTTTATCGAAGATTCAACAATATAAAAACATACATAGCTATCACTATGAAAATAAAGAAATTACATTTTCAGTTTACGCTGATGGCATTCTTTTGTATATGTCTTTCCCTGATTCCTCCTTATAGCTATTTTTGGATACAGTCTCCTCTTTTGCTTCTCACTCTGGTTATAAACTTAATTGTGACAAATTTGAGATTCTCCCTCTTAACAAATGATGTTATAAACATGATTTCAAACCATCAAACGTTCTTTGGAATCTGGTAAAAATTCAATACTTGGGTCTCTGGTCTATTGATTCCTTAATTTCTCTTAGTTTTTCTACCCTTCTCACAACTTTATCCACTCATACTTACCGTTTGCATCCATTGTTTCTTTTGTGGTGGGGTAGGTTAGATTCTACCAAAATTATGTTAGTTCCTATCATCCTTTTCTATCTTTACGAAATGTCCATTTAACATCCTGTTCTCCATTAAAAAATATATATATAATACCTTAAGTACTTTCTTATGAAACAATTAAAAACCTCATATTTCCCTCAGCAGATTACAACAGCAGTCTAAACTTTAAGGAGGAGTTCATTTTTCTGATTTCCAATAATATCAAAATGCTTTCTTTTTTAAACTGTCAGCACTTTACTAAAAAGATCAATATACAAATAATTGCCCATTATGGATTGATTTAGAATTATTTTTTATTTATCCCTTCTCTTGTTCTGAATTTTTTTCATTTACTCAATGTCCTTCTTCCATGTGTTTTCCTATTCTTAAAAATGCTGGTCGATTATTACATCCAATTTATGTTCCTACTTATATCTCTGATCAATTTCTCCATTCCTCAAGTTGGTAAAATAAACTCATTAAAATTAATATTAGAGTTGTCTTTTGGAAATCCTGGAGAGGTAAAGGCTCATTACGGACACATCAGTTATTCCAACATCAATCTTTTATCTCCTTTTCTCAAGCTCAACTCATCTTTAATTTTTCTAACTCTTACAAAGACTAATTGAATTCTTTGATTCTGGTAATTTCCAACTCCTATTCTTTCCCACCACTTCTATTTCTACTTCATCCCCTTTACAATCCTTTTGATCAACCGTTCGCATAGCATCTGCTATTTATAAGATTCTTACATCCTCCCCAGAAATCAGACAGAGAACATTACTGGAGTAACACTGGGAAACTTATTTAGATACCTCTTTTTCTCCTTCTTTATGGAACAGAATATGACTCAGGATACACAAAACCTCTTGTGCTCCCAGCACAACTCAAACCTTATTTTTCATTTACAACCAACTTATGGTTACCCCAGCTAGCTTACACAAATTTAATCCCACTATTCTATCTTCCCATTGGTCATGTAATGTGTCTTTTCCAGCCATATAACATATATTATTTGAATGTCCTACCACTTGTCAATTCTGGTTAAAGACTTGGTCACAAATTAACTCAATTTTTCATATACACATAGCTTTCACCCTTACAAATCTGTTTTTATAAAGTCTTTCAGACAATTTGAATGATTGTGATTTTAATGTATGTGTTGTAGATTTACTACTTGCAGTTGCATTCCAAAAATAACAATAAATTGGAAGCATT
Source organism: Calotriton arnoldi (assembly GCA_963921515.1). NCBI lineage: Eukaryota > Metazoa > Chordata > Amphibia > Caudata > Salamandridae > Calotriton > Calotriton arnoldi. Next base: position 4,512,953 of record CAWUFW010000342.1, on the reverse strand, counting down.
CTTTTGATATATCTTTTGAAGCCTGGTGGTATGGTGTATGTTACAATCATAGACTAGATAGAGCATATACCACCCCAATATCTTTAGCTGTCAAAGGAGACATTCTTTGGTCCCCAGTAACTATATTCCTTGCTTTCTGTGTTTTATATGCTAACCTACATCAACCCTTAACCAAAGAAGTCTCTAACCCTCCTTAACTTCTCTATTTACTTAATTGATTTTTGTACCATTCTAGATTTCATTTAACAAATCTATTATTCAATTTAGACTGTTATGATTTTTGATGTTTTATATTAATTCTTTTCACCATTAATATACATTGTTTGTGTCATTTCTCTCTTCTGCCCCTTCCCTCGTTTTCACTTCTGTTATATAGGTAATTTATTATAAGATATAGTCACTTATTTATCATATTGTTTACTCATTACATTGTAAATTATTATTACTGTTTCTTTCTTTAATAAACTTCATCTTTAAACAAACAAAAAAAGTATAAATGTAAAATCAAAACCCAATGCAGACAATACTAAAACATTGCAGGACGGTACCACAGTTTGATAATATTCAATCCCATGTGTGATGATTCCCGAATATCATCGTCATTAGCAATAAAGCATTGAAAGTTTAATATTGTGTCATGCATGAATCTTTTCTAATACTTTTAGATGTGCTAAAATGAAGCCTAAGGACCTGCAAGTAAGGGACCCCTGCACTCCAGAACCTTGGAACAAAAGTGCCAGCTCTGAGTATTCTTTAAAACTGAAGAAAAGCCTCTTAAGGTCAGTCTTTCATTCAATTTTTGTCATTCCTGCTCCTGGCACTGGCCACTGAATTCCTGAGAGTCCCCCAAACATGTTGAACCTCACCTGGTGATGCCACTGCCCCCCTCCTTTGGGCATCACTAGCCAGTATGAAGATTTTAAAGTCTGCTGTAGGGGCTCATGGGGGGATTTTTGGATCTTAGGGCATCATAAGATGTGGCCATGCATGGCAGCGTAAATGTCCTTCTTTTTTTTCAGCAAGGTGTACTTTCAGGTGCCTTTTCATTTAAGGTAAACAAAAAAGTAATGGGTGGAATGCTTAAATTAATGCTCATATTAATATTAGTCACTGGTAATTACTTGCCGCAAGTACATGCCCACTATGCCACCTCAGACTAGACTCAGCCATATGCAAACCAGTCTTGATCCTGCCTGCATTGTACTGATCTCTAGGAACAATCCAGCCCAAGCCAGGGACTCTCTGAACTGGACCACAAACAACCCACAGCCAGTTTTACCCAAGTTGGGGCAGCTTGGTTCCAGTGGCACACTGAGGTAAGGACCCATGTCTGGGCATACCTGTCACACTTAGGGTAACCCACTAAGGTAAACAAAAAAGTAATGAATGGAATGCTTGAATTAATCTCAGCCACTGATAATTACTTAGGGCTGCATTCCAGTCCATAATTTCTTTTTGCCCACTATGCCACCTTAGATTAGACCTAGCTATATACAACTCAGTCTTGAGCACGGTACACCAAAGCCCTCAAGGCATAGTACCCGCCCCACTGGCATTCCCCAAACTCCATGGTCTCCTTGCCACATCCAGAACATCTATACATCTAGTAAAAGTCAGGGAGTCCCCTTGTCAGGTGTTGCCAAGCTACAAGACAATTGCATAGATATTTTAGGGAAAATCTCTACTGTAGGATCCTTCAACAGGTCCAGTCCCTGCAAACCACCAGACAATTGGGGAGGCCAGTGCCACTGGCCTTGGAGGGAGAGATCTACAGAATCCAAGTCAGAAGTCGAGCGTGTCCCATCTCTCCAGAAGAAATACGTCCTTCAGGGGTTTAACTTTTTATGGGATCCTATAGAAAGCTTCTCTATCATGTTCTCCCTAGTGCAGGATATTTAAGTGGGCTGAATCCAGAAAGTAGGCACATCTGCCTAGTCCAAAGAATGCAAATGATCACTCCAGCCCTGTCCCAATACTTCTGCACAGCATGATGATACTTTTCAAAATTGTGACTTCAAGTGGTAACAGCTCTCTGGGAGCTCTGAAACCTGTCCCTAACACAGCAACCGGTCCCTTTCCACAAAAAGTTCAAAATAGAGTCTGCCTTGTGAGTGGTGCCAGAGATCTGGCTGCCTTACTTTGTTTTTCTGAGATTAGAAAAGCCCAGGATTATAGGCAGTGAGAAATATCATTAACCTAAGCCCCCACAAACTACCCTCTCCCAGAAACGGCCTAATCCCTTTCATATGACCTATTGTGTGTGGAAGGCTTTGATCCTCCCGCTGGCCAACAGAGTAGGTGCTAACTCTGAGTACTAAGATAAATATGACCAAACTTAAAGTACATGGAGGAGTGGAAGTATGATTGAAATAATGTTATATTTGCTCTCAGGACCAATGGTTACTTAGAGGTTTATGCATGAAGCTCCTCCTCAGGTCCAACCAATGTGAATACAGTTAAACACTTTAGACTTCCAGTGAAGCACTACAGATTTACACTACAGCCAATAAGAAATAGAAACATTTCTTTTTCAATCCCTAATCAAATCATAAGGCTTGCACACGCCGTAAACAATTTGTTAAGGGTCCCATATACAACAGGCTCCCTGTGAGTAGATACTGATACTGATTTAGAAAGTAGCCCCACTTGCTCAACACACACAGGTATGCACAGGCATGTGTTACGTCCATGAGCAACCGGCCTACAGCCTCTTACCACAGCTGCGCTGAAGTGGACCTTATTTTAAAAGGCAGGCACACTCAAAATCCATTTTTACTAAAGAATATGGTAAGAGAGACTCAGTCAGAATCTCTCCGAGTAGAGATAAAACAACTAGTTGTCCTAAAAGTAAAATAACTAGGGGAGCAAAATAGGAACCCACTTCCTCACACGTTTTAAGAGCAGCTTACTGCTAGTGATGATGTTGGGATGAGAATTTCTTTAACTTCAGTCAAATCTTTGACTCAGTTACCCAGAACCACCTTTCTCTAGCTGGAAGTGACAAAATGATCATTTATATGTTGCAAACTATATGTTGGCAGGCGGGCTATATAGCTTATTAGCTGTATGTTACTCAGCTGATTTCACTATTTAATACCCTGAACATCAAATTTAACATTATTTAATGTTTCTGATTGAAGTTTATTATACATACTGCAAGTGTCTGCCCTTCCCACAGAGATAACAAATTACAAATATATGAAGTTAGGAGAGGCGCACTAATTACCTTGAAAGATTCATTGGTGACTTAACAAAACTACAAATGTGCATGTAGCATTCTTGGATAAGTTCACCCATATCTAGTAACTGGTTCCCTCACTGCCAAGATGCTTTCAGGCGAATACAGCTATGTAAACATTTAAATAAAATAATAAATGGAGTTAATAGCCAGCAGTTTCACTGGAGTACAGCAGTCTTTAAATACCATGCTTTGACATTTAGCAATCAAGCTCTTTCACTCTCCGTGGAGGAAATAGAAGGTTTTCCTCATTAAATATCATGCATTCATTTAAGTCTAACTCTTAGGCAAGGTTTTAGATGAAACCCCAGCTTACCATTATAAGGTACACTTTTCCACTCTGAGGATCTGGACTCAGTGAACGACTCAAGACGATACTAGGAAAAACAAATCATATAGTAATAAAGCAATAATTGTACTTGTTACTATTTCAAATGAAAGAAGAAGACACAAGATTGGACAAGATAAAGAATGGTCATAAACTTAAAGATCTCTTACACTATGCTTGTGGATTACCCAAGGAGAGAATGGCACTCTTCTTCTAGCTCTCTAGACCTAATGATGCTCTCTGAACAGACTGAATATGCACAATAGGTCACCTGCCTCACATCCGGCGAAAGGGTTTCCAATGCTACACAATGTGTATGGATAACTCTCTCACCATCAAGACAACAAAACTACAACTCAAGTCCTTGTGAGGAGGAGGGGAAACATGGAGTGGGCATGAGCTGAACTCAGCCCTTCAGGAGTATCTTTCAGAATGTCAAGATTAGAAGTAGGAAGGAAGCTGACACCCCTCATACTAAGGCTTGATCTTTCCAGACATAGAATGGTCATTGAACTGAGCAGAGTACTGATCTCTAATCATGTCACAAGACGAGTGCCCCGTGCATTAGCAAACAGTTACTGGCTAAGAAACAGACGAGATTAGCCCATCAAAGCCAAATACAAGCAGCCAAGCCGCATGAACATCCATGTAATGAAACAGCTGACGCCTCTACAGCAGAGATGTCCACATTTCTGGAGGGATTCTAGAGCATTCACAGAGGCTGTTGAACACACTCACTGCACACACAACATAAAGTTATTGCTTTCCTGTATATTTGTAATGGCACACTCAGAAACACCCCTGAAACTAATAGGGATTCTGGAAGAAAGGGTACAATAATTCCTTCTGTAGTACATACTCTGTAGGTGCTGAGTGACTGGAAATCGCGAAACACCATGTCCTTGGCAGGAGCACTACTGTAGCAGCACTTGCTCTCTGCAAACTGTATAAAGGCTTGCTTTGCGGTATCTTCAGTAATTGAAGGAATACTAGAAGTAGAAAAATGTGTGTTAAATTAAATACAATAGGTTTAGTTATAGTGCAGTGTGTGTTTGTGTTAAGCATGACAATGCGTAGTTTGTGCTGTTCCACAGATCAGGTGAGTGCTTCGGCACAGCGCTTGTTGGAAGTCTTAGCAGAAATGACAAAGACTGAGTCGTCATAAAGTCTGAACTCACCTCTTACACTACTCATCAGGACAATGGTGAGTAATGTGAGATTACTCAGGAACTGTTATATTTTATTGGAACACTGCTGGCACTTCTTAGCAGGGTTGCTATATGTACAGAAGCACAGGTATGTGACTCAGTAGAGAGGCCAAGTGGTAAAGAATGAAGTTCCATTATCCCTTCATAAGCATGAATTATGGCCAGTGTTACCGCACACATCACTTTTTAAACCCTCTCCACCTGATGCTGCCCAGGAAGGAATTGATTCTGCCCATTCACCGCTAGACTCTGAGTAATAGATTATACGTTAAAGTGCATGCCTTGGCTTCCAGGATCTAGGTGAAGATATTCAATGCTCAGTATTGTATCTCGTGCTACAACCTCTTCTTTCTTCAGCCAGAATTAAAAAGATTAATACGAGTTAATAACAGAAAAGTACTGTATATTTGCTGAATATTGATTTAATTATTTTTTAAGATGAAAAGGGCTTATTAGAAAATAAAGAGTACTAGTTATATCACTGTACGCTTAATGATTGTTTATGTTATTACCTTCCAGTCACATTCAGAGTTACTACATGGAATATTAAGGGATTAGGTAATTCCATTAAAAGACAACGGGTGTTAATCAATCAATCAATCAATCAATCATGTCACTTATAAAGCGCACTACATACCCGCGAGGGTCTCAAGGCGCTGGGGGAAGAGGGGGGTGGTGCTGCTACTGATCGAAGAGCCAGGTCTTGAGGAGTCTTCTGAAGGCCAGTAGGTCTTGGGTCTGTCGGAGGTTGGTGGGGAGGGTGTTCCAGGTCTTGGCGGCGAGGTGGGAGAAGGATCTGCCGCCGGCGGTCGTTTTCCGGATGCGGGGGACTGTGGCGAGGGCGAGGCTGGTCGAGCGGAGCTGGCGGGTGGGGGTGTAGAAGCTGAGTCGTCTGTTGAGGTAGGCTGGTCCGGAGTTGTGGAGTGCTTTGTGTGCGTGGGTGAGGAGCTTGAAGGTTATCCTCTTGTTGACAGGGAGCCAGTGCAGGTCTCTCAGGTGGGGTGTGATGTGGCTGCGTCGGGGGATGTCGAGGATAAGACGTGCAGAGGCGTTCTGGATGCATTGCAGCCGTCTCAGGAGCTTAGCCGTCGTTCCTGCGTAGAGGGCGTTTCCGTAGTCCAGCCTGCTGGTGACGAGGGCCTGGGTGACTGTTTTTCTTGTTTCGGTGGGGATCCACTTGAAGATCCTGCGGAGCATTCGGAGGATGTTGAAGCAGGATGAGGAAACGGCGTTGACCTGCTTAGTCATGGAGAGGGTGGGGTCGAGGATGACCCCTAGGTTGCGTACGTGGTCGGTGGGTGGCGGGGCTGTTCCCAGTGATGTTGGCCACCAGGAATCGTCCCAGGCTGAAGGGTTGGAACCAAGGATAAGGACCTCCGTCTTGTCCGAGTTCAGCTTCAGGCGGCTGGTCCTCATCCATTCGGCGACGGCCTTCATTCCTTCGTGGAGGTGGGCTTTGGCGGTGTGAGGGTCTTTGGTGAGGGAGAGGATCAGCTGGGTGTCGTCGGCGTAGGAGATGATGTTGAGGTTGTGCTGTCGGGCGACGTGGGCGAGGGGTGCCATGTAGATGTTGAACAGCGTTGGGCTGAGGGAGGAGCCTTGGGGTACGCCGCAGATGATCTTGGTGGCCTTGGATCGGAAGGGGGCGAGGCGGACGCTTTGTGTTCTGCCGGAAAGGAAGGATGTGGTCCAGTCCAGGGCCTTCTCTTGGATCCCGGCGTCGTGAAGGCGTGTTCGTAGTGTGTGGTGGCAGACCGTGTCGAAGGCGGCTGATAGGTCCAGGAGGATGAGGGCTGCTGTTTCTCCGTTGTCTAGCAGGGTCCTGATGTCATCGGTGGCGGCGATGAGGGCGGTTTCGGTGCTGTGGAAGCCGGACTGGGAAGGGTCCAGGATGTTGTTCTCCTCGAGGTAGCGGGTCAGTTGTTTGTTGACGATTTTCTCGGTGACCTTCGCGGGGAACGGGAGCAGAGAGATGGGTCGGAAGTTCTTGAGGTCCTTGGGGTCTGCCTTGGGTTTCTTGAGTAAGGCGGTGATCTCGGCGTGCTTCCAGCTTCCCGGGAAGGTTGCTGTCTTGAAGGAGATGTTGATTATTTTCCGGAGATGGGGCGCGATGGCTGTACTGGCTTTGTTGAAGATGTGGTGAGGGCACGGGTCTAGCGGTGAACCGGAGTGGATGGTGTTCATGATCTCGCTGGTGTCCTCGTCGTTGATGTTGGTCCAGGAGAGCAGGCGGTTGGTGGTTGTGGGGGCAGTGGTCTCGGTGGTTGCCGGGGCGGTCGTGGTGTTGAAGCTGTCGTGGATGTCGGCGATTTTGCGGTGGAAGAAGGTGGCCAGTGAGTCACACAGGTCTCGCGACGGCTGGATGTCGTTGGTGTTGGAGCTGGGGTTGGAGAGTTCCTTCACGATGTTGAAGAGCTCTTTGCTGTTGTGTGCGTTGTTGTCTAGGCGGTCTTTGAGTGAGGCCCTTTTGGCGGATCTGATGAGGTGATGGTGACTGCGGGTGGCGCTCTTGTGGGCGGCGTAGCTGTCCGCTGTCCGTTCGTGGAGCCAGATCTTCTCCAGTTTTCGGCATGTTCGTTTGGAGGCCTGGAGGTCTTCGGTGAACCAGGTGGCTTTCTTGCTGGTGTGGCTGTTGGGCGGATTCTTGAGCGGGGCGAGGGTGTTGGCGCAGTCGTCGATCCACTGTCTGAGGTTGCGGGCGGCGGTGTCGGGGTCGGAGGGTTCGGCGGGTGGGCTCAGGGCGAGGGTTGTGGTTAGCTGGTCTTCCGTGACTCTGCTCCAGCAGCGGCGAGGCATTTGTTCGGTGCGGTGGTGCGTGGTGGGCTTCCTGTAGGTGAAGTGGATGCAGTGGTGGTCAGTCCAGTGGGGTTCGGAGGTGTGGTTGAAGGAGACGTGTGGGCTTGCGGAAAAGATGGAGTCTAGCGTGTGGCCGGCGGCGTGGGTGGGTGTAGTCACGAGCTGTCTGAGTCCGAGGGTGGCGAGGTTGTCGATCAGGGTGGTGGAGTTGGTGTCCTTGTTGTTCTCGAGGTGGAAGTTCAGGTCCCCGAGGAGGATGTAGTCCGTGGAGGCGATGGCGTGTGTGCTGACGAAGTCAGCGATGGAATCGCTGAACTGTGGTCGGGGTCTGGGGGTCTGTAGATGAGGGTTCCTCTGAGGGTGGTGTTGGGATCGGTGTGGATCTGGAAGTGCATGTGTTCGGCGGTGCTGAGGGTGTCGTCGGTGTTGGTTGAGACTCTGAGGGTGTTCCTGTGGACGATGGCGATGCCTCCTCCGACTCCGTTGGTGCGGTCCCTGCGGGTGATCTTGTATCCGTCCGGGATGGCAATGGCGATGTCGGGGGCTGAAGCGGGATTCAGCCAGGTCTCCGTCAGGAATGCGACGTCTGGGGAGGTTGAGTCGAGAAGGTCCCAGAGTTCGATGGCGTGTTTGCGGGCGGAGCGGGTGTTGAGGAGGATGCATCTGAGGTAGTTGGGTTCTTTCCTGGGCGGTGGTTTGGCGGGGCGGGTGCTGGCGAAGCTGCAGTTCCGGCAGGTGAAGGGCCCTTGGGTGCGCTTCGGGTGGCCTGGTAGCAGGCGTGATCTTTTCCGGGGTTGAGTGCGTGGAGGGTGCTGGCGTCGTATCGGCGTCTGTTGATGTGGCGGGCGCGGGGGATGCCCGGACCAGGGGGTCTGGCGCTGGGCGCGGTCACGGCGCGGACGGGAGCGCAGACGGGCTTGCCTTAGGCGCGCCTTCGGCGCGCCAGCGGCCGCCATAAATGGGGAGGTGGGAGGGAGGAGCAGGGAATGGGGCAGCGAATGGGCAGTGAGGGGGCGGGGCTGCAGGGGCGCAGCGGCGGGAAACAGGCACAGAAGGGAAAACGAGCACAATCAGGGCATCAAGGGGGCACAGAAAGGAAAAAAAATGAGCACAATCAGGGGCAGCAAGGGGGCACAGAAAGGAAAAAAAAACGAGCACAATCAGGGGCAGCAAGGGGGCACGGAAAGGAAAACGAGCACAATCAGGGGCAGCAAGGGGGCACAGAAAGGAAAAACGAGCACAATCAGGGCCAGCAAGGGGGCACAGAAAGGGAAAAAAACCGAGCACAATCAGGGGCAGCAGCAGGGCACACAGACGGAGCTGTGTGGTGGGGGAGCGACCTACCAGTCAAGGTCAGGGGTCGCTCCCCCATTAACCCATTTAGCGAAGTTAAAAACTGACATTGCATTACTTCAGGAATCACATTTATCTGAAACTGAAGCTTCTAAGTTAAAGAAATGTTGGGTTGGGAATGTATTTTCTTCTCCGGCTTTGGGTAAGAAAAATGGCGTTTTGATTCTCTGTCATAAAAAATCTCATGTTTCAGTTGTTCATCAAGAATCTGACTCTGATGGTCGTTGGGTTATTGTTAAATTACTTATAGATAAAATACCGTTAGTTACCTTTAATGTACATGGCCCAGTCTCCGTTGACAAAGTATTTTGGACACAGGTTTCTGATAAATTACTTTTGTTTGACGATGATTATATTGTTTTTGGTGGTGACTGCAATCAAATTCAGGATCCCATATTGGACAGACACTCTCCAGTTAAATTTGTAAACACTAAAATGCATTCACAATTTACCTCCACCATACGCCGTAAATCTCTAGTCGATATCTGGAGGCTATGTCATCCAAATCTTCGAGAATACAGTTACTATTCACCCCCACATCAATCACAATCCCGTATTGACTACCTCTTTTTAAGTAAATCCTTAGCTCAACACGTCCTTCAGTCCGAGACAGGTTTTATTTTAATATCAGATCATGCCCCGGGTTTTGTTGACTTTGATTTGATACCTTTTGTCCGACATGCTGGTAGATAGGGTTTGCAAGTAATGAATTATTAAAACGCCAATTTCTCTAGCCAATTCAGTTCTTTTGCTTCCGAATTTTTTGCTATTAATACAACTCCGGATTTCTCTCCTATAATGATTTGGGACTCTTTCAAGGCAGCCGCGAGGGGTTTCATAATTAATTTTATCTCACAAAAGACAAAGGTTTTTGAAAAACAAACTACTCAATTACTCACTAAAATTAAACAATTAGAATACGCTTATTATCATTCCAACACTGAATCTTCCTTAAAAGACCTTATTGATGCTAAGCTTACTCTTAATAGACTATCCACGGAAGCTGCTTCCTCCTACCTTTTGAAAAGTAGCACTCGCTATTATCGAGGTCAAAATAAAAAGGGGAAGTTACTGTCTAACTACTTAAAAATAAGGCGAGAAAGAACTAGAATAGAATCTTTGCAAAGCTCTGCTGGAACTTCACTTTTTAAAGACGACGATATTTTAAATGAATTTGTTTCCTTTTATAAAAATCTATATACTCCTGAGACTCAACCAATTCAATCAGATTTAACCTCTTATTTTCAATCCATTAATTCTCCTCCTTCCCAACATATTGATTTTGATTCGCTGGAAATTGATATTACTTTGGCAGAAATTACCCATGCTGTATCGGTATTACGGCGAGGTAAGGCCCCTGGACCCGATGGGTTTACTGTTGAGTTCAATTAACACTTTGCTAAGCTTCTTCTACCAAATCTTCTACTTTTATTTAATTCCTTTATTACAAACGGTTCATCTCAGGGCACTTTTCAAGAAGCCATGATATGTTTAATTCCAAAAGACAATAAGGACCCCTCCTTGTGTAAAAACTATCGACCCATTTCTTTAGTCAATACAGACTATAAGATTTTTGCTAAAATTTTGGCACTACGCATTGACCCTATCCTACCTGAACTTATTGGACCAGAGCAAACCGGCTTCGTAAAGGGTTGACTATCCTCTGATAATTCTAGAGTCTTTTTCAACGTCCTTAGCAAGGCCTCTTCCTTAGACTATCCTATTGCTGCTATAGCTTTAGATGCCAAAAAAGCATTTGACAGGATTGGATGGGATTTTATGTTTCATGCTTTAAAATGGATAGGCTTTCCTCCCAAATTGATCTCCTTGATTTCCTTACTATATTCAGGCCCTAGAGCTTCTATTTTCGCTAATGGTAACATTTCGGATTACTTTTCTCTCTCTAGAGGGGTACGACAGGGATGTCCCTTAACACCTTTATTGTTTGTAGTGGCATTAGAGCCCTTTTAACTAAAATTAGACAGGATGCTCAGATTACTGGTTTCCAACTAGGTCCATATCAAGTTAAAATGTCTGTATACGCGGACGATATCCTTTTATATTGTTCTAACCCGGCTACTTCTCTTCCTCCTTTTCTCCTCCAGGTTGACATTTTTTCTCGGTTATCAGGTTACCGCCTTAATCCGGATAAATGTGAAGTCTTGCCCCTCAATGTTTTATGCCTTAAGCACTAGTTTATCCATACTGGATTTTCTTGGCAATCTTCCATGTTAAAATACTTAGGTCTATGGTTCTCCTCGACTATCTCGGTGACTTTAAAATTTAATTTTGACCACATTATCAAAACGTTAATTGACACTATTACAAGATGGCATCCTCTTTTTCTCTCTTGGTGGGGACGATTGAATTTGATTAAGATGATGCTCACCCTCTGATTCTATACATTCTCTCTATGATTCCTGTGCACATTCCCGGATACTATTTTAAGAAAATTGATTCACTTTTAATGAAGTTTCTTTGGAAGGACAAGCCTCCTCGAATAGCCTTGTCCTCTCTAAAAAAGACAAACCTAATGGAGGCCTTAAATTCCCTGACTTCAAATCTTATCACTATGCCTTTTCCCTAAAACAAGATTCCCATTGGCTTTCAACTGATCTCTCTACACATCCCCCAGTGTGGATATCTATAGAAAGATTTCTCGCCTCCCCTTTTGACTTTCAAGAAACCCTCGCCTTCACTAATAATATCTCCTCCTTATGCTCTTCCGTTATTTCTCACACTCGTAAACTTTTAGCCCCTCTTCTACCATCTTCTTATCCTTCTATTACTTCTCTATCTCAACAGCCCATTTGGCACAATAAATTATTAAGTATCAAAAATCGTTCCATTTACTGGAAATCTTGGAGATCCAAAAGGTTTGCTCTGGATTTCTCAACTCTTGACTAATAATGATGCCTTATCCTTTACTGACCTTCAAACTAAATTTTCTCTTCCTAATTCTTTCAAAACACAATATAATCTTCTACTTCCCTCTCTTAATCAATATCTCCTCACGCTTCCAACTACCCCCAATCTTCCTACAGTATGTTCTACAATTTTTACCTTATTAGATACTTCCCCCTCTGTGTCTTCTATTTACAAATGTTTATTATTATCTTCAGAAAGGCACGAGTCAAAGACTGAGTTGGCGTGGGAAAAGGATTTAACACAATGCTGGCAAGCCTCGATCTGGGATAAATTGCGGCTTAAGATCCACAAGACATCAAGAGCTGCTAATACTACTCAAACCCTTTATTTTGTTTATCAACGTCTATTACGTTCCCCTGCAACATTAGCATCTTTCTCTCCTAATACTCCATCTACCTGCTGGTCATGTCCCTGTTCTACTGCTGACTTAAAACACATGCTATTTGACTGCCCTAATATCTTTCAGTTCTGGCAATTAGTTTGGTCCCAAATTAATAAGAGTTTTAGAGTTAATGTTCCCTTTTCTTTACCCAACATTTTCTTAGGCTCACTGTCACCTCAATGGCCTCAATCACCATCAAACTTCAAGTTGTTAGATTTATTATTAGCTGTAGCCTTACATTTAATAACCTCAAATTGGAAAAAAGCAGATAAAGTTACTTTCAAAGCCTGGTGGAATGCCGTGTGTTTTCATCACAGACTCAACACCAATTATGTCACCCCAATCTCTCTAGCAATTAAAAGAGATCTTTTATGGCTTCCACTTACTACATACTTATCCTGGTCCGCTTCTTCAACTGTTTCTACTGTTAATGTTATAAATACATCGGATGATGTCCGGAAACCCCCGTAAATACACCATGTTGTCTTTTTCTTAAAATATTAAGATATTATTGTTCATGCCCATGTATTTATATTGTAATATTTAATTCCTAAGTATTAATATGCCTACAGTGTTTAATTTCATATCTCATTTTTCTTCAATCTTTGTAGTGACACAATATATTGTTTCCCCCCTTCCTTCCCCCTTTTCACTCCCCTCTTGCACACGGCATGTTTATTGTAACCGTTGCATTTCTTATCCCTTTATATAATCTCGATGTTAACTAAGATTTATTATGCTTATTATACTGCTGTTCTTTTTTCTTCTCCTCTGGTTTTCAATAAACTCAAACTTAAAAAAGAAAATAGAGAATACATAACTAATTCATTTTACTGTGTTGTCACATTCGAGGCTATCCCTTACGATATGTTCACGCATTTTCGAATGAACTTAAAATTCAAGAAGCTGCAGCTGTCAAATTTGAAATGAACAGATGAGGTGATAAGGCAAGCCTCGAATGTCAGTGTACGAGGCTAACCCCTTCTTTCTCCCCCAGGGTGAGACAGGTGATGGTAAATCTCCCACCCCCCAAAAAAAAAAAAAAAAAATTAAGCCAAAAACCATATGTTTTACAAGTAATACCTAGGGCATTTAATTTCACACAATCTCCTAAAATTTATCAAAATAATTAATTCACTTCTAGTTTCCACTCTTTTTCTTTTCAACAACATCATGATATATATATATATAACATTATGGAGAATCTTCTTGGAATGAGCCAGATGGAAAAATCCAAATCTTACTGCTTCTGCTGGACCAGGAGACCAGGACCAGGAGACAGGCAGTCTTCAACCCCTGGCACAGAGTCTGTTTCCATTGATCTGAAGATGCCAACATGATTCCACAGCTGTTGGAACTGCTAGGGCTCCTAAGGAATTACTGGTCAAGGATGCAGTCACTTCTAACTCAAAGGTGGTCCAGGTGACTGTGGGGTACTCCAGTACTCCGGTCACATTCACAACTACACCACAAAAAAATATTTACAGTCAGTGGTGAGCGCTGACATACAGGGCTCCTATCCCACAAGGCTCCTAAAGTGGCATATAGCGAGGATTAGCCACTATTTAATCGCTGACCCCAACATTGGGTCCAGTTGGATCCTTACTGGACTCTGGGCTCAAGAGATTGCACCCTGCAGCCTCAACCAGATACCACTGACTAGTTAGTATGTTACCCAGGGCCCTACAGATATTGCCCAAGCGTCAGAGTGTTAAGAGAGAGTCCAGAGAATCTAGAGGATCCGGACCGGAGTTTCCTGCGCGCTCGAAGCAAGAGCGGCTTCGGAGCGCGGCATGGTGGGCTGCGGACCTCTGACCTGCGGGACTGTCCTTCCTTGTCTTCGTCACCCGTTACCCGCAGTGGCAGACAGGCAGGCAGCCCTAACAGCCCCTAACAGCCCTAACAGCCCCAACAGCCCCTGGATCAACGAAGTGTTGCAGGGCGGCGTGGGGCAACCTTGATCGGATTGAGGGCACTGAAGGCAGTCCCTATTCTGTTTGCCTCGCGAGCCTGGGTCTGCCAACTGGAGGGCGCTGGGGGTGCAGGGAATTTGGGGTAGCTGCTTTCAGCCTGTCTAACCTGCAAGCTTGAGCCCGCCACCCTGCAGAAGCGACCTGGGGGCTGGAGGCTGGAGGCTCTGGAAACGGTCTGCTGCGTCTGGAACTCGTCTCCTCGCTGTGCCTGCCTGCCTGGAGCTTTCATCTTTGCGTTCTTACCGCCACTCTTACGGTAAGAAGGTTTGACTGTAAGCCCCACAATCCTGTTATTCCTGAAGTTTCTGGGCTCTCTCGTTTTGTTTTGCTTCACCTCTGCCCCCTCCCAGCTGCTGCGAGGACTGCTGCCTCCATCCTTAGCAGGCTTATTGGAGAGAGGAAGTTGCCGCTGGAGATTATTTTTCAGCAAGCAACCAGAGTGGAGGTGAGAGTCTGCTCCCTTTTGACACTTAAGTAAGCCGGTGCCGGTGCGTGATGTCTGCTAAAAAATTACGCTCGGGCCGTGTACTCTCCTCGTCTCTAAGTCGTACAAGCAGATTAAGGAGATCGTATAGTGGGTCCAGACATTTACAGCATCTCTGTTATAAAGTTCAACCAGCCATTACTGGCTTCTTCCGTAAAACTCCCCGGTCTGCTCCTGTGGAGGCAATACTTGGTCAAGAGGGCTTGCTCCTTAAGCCCATCTTAATAACATCACCTCATTTATCCTTGGGGGAAGCACGGAGGAATCCTTGTGGCCTCATGGGGGGCCAGACAAAGTACTGTGAAGGGGCCACGACCCAGACAAATTTAGGACTGGAGGACGACTCAAGTGGGCAGTTATCGGATCCACCTCTATGTATAAATATGGGCCCCGGTTCACGTGTCCGCCATTCAACCCAACAGAGCCAGCAGAGTAAACAGCACACCTCTCTAAACCAATCAAACTTAGAGCACCTTACTGCTGGTTCATTCACCGCATCAGTCGTTGACTTTTATGCAAAACTGGACTCGGAACATCTCTTTACCCAGCAGATTCATCAAAACATTACTGTGAATAGGGAAAAACCTAATAGTATGACTGTGGCTGTATCTGTTGTCTCTCCGGAACAGGGTGGCGCTGACAAGGGATCAAGCATTGACTGTGCACCTGGGCGTACCAGAGGCCCCCGGAAGGTCTCGGGGGGGGGGGGTGTTCTGGTTACGGATGAGAAGGCAACCGCATGCGGAAAACTCCATCAAAGGGAAGATTTTACACTCCCAGGAATCGATATTGAAGTACAATCAAGGGGTTGGGAAGTCCCTTATGACCAAGTTGATAAAGATGGCTATTCTAAGAGTAGATTTAGGGAGAAGAATACCCCAATAGTAAGCTCTTCCCTCAGACGACTCTCATTGCCTTTCTTATATTGTAGCACAAGTCACCTGATTGGTACTTCCGTGGAGTCCGATCACGATACATATGATGTTCATGATGTTTTTTTGCCTTGTTCACAAGTGAAGCTGGGAAATGAAAATGAGAAGCATGATGTGCCCTCTGAATATTTGGTCTGTATTGAAAGAATACTAGGTTCCATTTTGTCTTTACTGGAGAAATCTCTATTGAGTTCAGACCATATGCTTGAAATGATCTCTGTAATGTTGTTCGAAGTGCAAAAGGTAACAAAATCTGACATCATTAACCATTCGCCTAAGATATGTACGCAAACGGGAGAACAGACAGATGCTATGACTCTTTCTCCTGTTCCCCGGCGAGAGCTGAGTGATGCGTCTGTTCAAGCAGGAATACCCCTTTTTCTATTACCCCCCATTGAACCTTTGTGTAATCTCGACAAGGAAGAGCTTTGTTTAAACTCACTCTTCGGGGAGTCCATAGTGGGCCCCCCTCTGGGAAACGTCACACTAAAACCTTACCCCTTGTTTATCAAGGGAAAAAAGGGGGGCAGTATGGATAATAAGAAAGATGAGAAATTCAGGAGCTATGTGGGGCAAAAGGTAGGGGAGAGATGGAGGGGAGGACCCATCCCCATCCACCTCTCAGGGCCAACCCCTACTTCATCGGGGAAAGGGGGTCAAAAGCTAGGAAGAAAGGAGGTCTCACAATAATTCCTAAAGGGATAATATGAAAAAGAATCATAAAAAGATAAGACAATTCCCTAAACGGAAAATGGTAAAATTACATTTCCCACTGATTCCCGATCGTCAGAGTGAACCCCAAACTACAATGGAGGAGGGAGGTCTTAAATTGCCAGTTGAGGAGGGTGCTCCTAGAGACCCGACTATAGTATATTTTACATTAGACGGGAGTATGGGGGCGACAGGAACGGCAGATATTCCATCAAGTCCAGTGTTGCAGTCTCCACAAGTACCTTATTCCCTCCAGACCAGTGAGCCGTCCACTCTCCTGAGTGGGGGATTTTAAAGGGAGGTGGGGCTGCTATACCTCTGACACGGCCTAGAGCACTGGGGGCCAGAGTGGATGCAAGCTTAATGGTGGGGCCACATGCACTGGGTAACTCACAGATGGGATCCAATAGAACTCTCATAGGGACAACAACATTGTATAATAGAAAGTCAGATATCCCAATCACTACTACAGTGTCGCACCTAACGTCTCAGTCTAATGAGGAGGCACAAGCTGTCAGTCTCGGCGATAGAGTGCCTCTTTGGATCCCTTCAAGAGACGCTGTAAAGAAAGATAATGTGGTGCAGAATGTCCCTTCCATCGTGGATTTTATCTGGCTATTTGACGGTGAATCCTGCCCGGTAAATAGAGGATTTATTCTTAAGCTCTTTTCTGAGATAGAGGCACTAAAGTTGGTGGAAAGTAGAGATATCTCGCTTGTGAAGATTAACCTGCATGAGAGTTTCTTTTATTCCAGGGTCTTTTTTTAGCTCTCTGATTGTGGCAAATCTGGTCCTGCAAAATTGCGAACATTTTCTGAAACGAAGGCTAGATCTAATGCCTGTATTAGATTCTAAGGAATATCACACTTTGTGCCCTACATTTCAGTACCCGAAAGTACAGAGGCCTGGTAATCCTGTGGTGTTAGACGCTTTGGGCCCGACTTAGAGTTACCATCGGTGTCATTAGATAAAAGGGGTTGCTCAATAAATTTGGTGTCAGATGCCGTAGGCACCTATCAGGACACAGACATAGATGACGATTTGGCTCGGTGGAGTTGGGTTGCAAAATCCTTGAATACCAACTGCCCGGTGGTAGAAAGAAGTGGTTCATTGAGGTAGCCAGGGGGGGGTACTTCGGTCCTGGAATATGGCCGGTTTAGGTCATAAAGATGAGAAACTGAATTTTTTAAAATCCTTGAATCCCTCAATTATATGTTTACAGGAAACCTGGTCGTGTAAAGATTTTGATTGTGATGGCTTTTTTGTTTTCTCTTGTTATGCTAATCACTCCGAAAGGGGTCATGCTAGCGGGGGGTATCCATTTTGCTCAACAATACGATAAACAGGAATCAGAAAGTCTTCCGCTATCCATCAAATCTTTATATCTTTATATCTGCCTCAAGCTGACATGTTTGGGAGAATCTGGCAGCCTTATTTTCTTTCTGGTGGCAAATCTATATATCCCTCCAGGGAGAAACTTTGACCATTTGTTAAGTACATTTTTCTCATATATTCATGAGATAGCTACCCTGGAAGAATGCCATTTGGTTGTATTAGTGGGAGATCTGAATGCGAAAATTTCGAATTCTGCACTGGAGATTTATGCCAATCCAGACAAAGAGGAAATTTGGCATATTCCAGATTCTCTGCTACCACATAAAATAAAAACGGACAAACGGGGTCCAGTCTTGCTTGATAGTATCAGAAGCATGGACTTGGTCATTTTAAATGGTAGGGTTCCGATTGATAAAATAGCAGATTTTACTTTCAACTCCCATCATACACAAAGCCTATTGGACTACGTGGTCGTTTCCTACCAAATGTTTGGGGCCTGTGAAAACTTAGTGGTATCTCCGTCAATATGGAGTGACCACAGTGTATTAGGTTTGACAATAGCCTTTAATTTACCCGCATTGAACTAAGGGAACTTGGACCAGGGCTCGGTGGTTTTTAATAAAGCTAATGGCCGCTCCTTTTGGACTCCAAAAGATACCACCGAGGTAGGTGTGATGGTGAAGAAAAGTTATGTAGAATGGCAGGGTTCTGATTCCTTAAACATTTTACAGTTTTTCGAGGCACAAATATAAAATTTAAGTACTGACTCAATTGGCTCCCGAGTTGCAAACCAGGGTTTGCCACTGCTGAAAGTATTAAATCGAGAATATAAATCGTTTAATCAGAAAACAACATTTACATTTCTCCATTGGTAAACAACAAGAAATCAATCGCCTTAAGCGAGCTAGAAATCGTTATAAATTTAGAGAAAAGAGAAGGGAGTTTGATGCCAAATGGATCGGGTTAAGGGAAGCCGCCAGAGCCAAAAACTCAAAAAAATACTGCCACCTGATCGCAGAATACTGCGATTCAAGACAGAGGGCTCTGCCTATTTCAATCCCAGAAAGGGAGTGGGTGGTCTATATCTCACTATTATATCAAAATAATGGTATAGTACCTTTCTTGACACCCTCTACAGAGGAGTCTTCTCTTCTGGAATATGGTCCTCTATCAAGGGATGAAGTAGTGGGCTACATAAAGAATAGCAGATCCTCCGGCGCACAAGGGCCGGATGGAATTCCGATCGTGTTAATTAAAAAGGAGCCAGCGGCCTGGGGAGCTTTTTTAGCACCTTTGTTTGATTTTTGCTTCCGAACTATTACTATCCCCTCCTCCTGGAAGGGAAGCATTATAGTTCCTTTGTATAAAAAGGGCCCAAAGAGTCAACCTACTAGTTTTAGACAGATTGCGTTGTTGGACGCTAGGGGCAAATTATTTGCAAAAAGCATACTCTGTCACCTGCAGCAATGGGCCAATGATCAGAAAATCTTACCACCTGAACAGGCAGGCTTTAGAAAGAACCATGGAACCCTGGACAACATTGCGGTTGTCCAGACCATTGTAGAGAAATATACTTTCTCTCGAAGCATGCCAGTATATACGGCTTTCATTGATTTCTCCACGGCGTTTGATAAAGTGGATCGTCAAACGCTGTGGAGAAAGCTTCATCATCTCGGAATGCCACACCATCTCCTGGGCCACTTGATAGAATTACATACAGACACTTAGGGGCCGATTCCGATCTCGGCCGGTAGGGCACCGAATCGGATTCGGCTTAACCGGATCCGATTCGGAGCCCTCTTTCCCGACCGATTCGTACGTGCGTCCGGCCGAGCGAGTACGATGCGAGCGCACGCGAAATCGCCGACCAATGCGTTCGCGGGTCCGACGCGCTCCGACCGACTCGCACCGCGCAATGGAGACGTTCCCCGGCCGGGTAAGTACGATGCGCGCCGCGAGCAGTCCGACCGACTCGCGCTGTCCGGCTCGAAAGAGCAGTCGGAGCCGCACTTTGGGGTCCGTGTCGGACCCCCTGTACACGTAGCCACGCGAGTCGCACACAGGGGGACCCATGGGTCCCCCTACCTGTGCATGTACGCCGCGAGTTGCTTCGAGGCGTACCCGCTGTAGGGGGCACCCTTGTTCGCCTCGCACCCATTGAGTCAATGGGAGCCCGCGTACGCCTTGTACGTCTGGCTCCCATTGACTTCAATGGGAGTCCGACCGACTCGAGTCCGAGTGCATGCGTGCGCATCGTACTCATTCGGTCGGACTGCCAGGGTCCGATTCGGTCGGAAATCTCTCCGGGTCCGGCTCGGTCGGAGTGATTTCCGGCCCGAATCGGAATCGGCCCCTTGGTGTCAAGTGATGATGGGAGGCCAGCAAGGTCTATCTTGCAGGACCGAGACTGATAATGGGCTGAAGCAGGGCTGCCTGTTGGCCCCGCTTCTGTTTTCCTTTTATATATATGATATTCCAGGCACGCTAAATTCAGTAAGGGGGGATGCCCCTAGAATTGGTCCATTGTCCATAGGTTCCCTACTTTATGCAGACGACGTTGCAATTTTTGATTTAACTCCCATTGGCTTGCAACGTCGACTGGATGCCCTAACTAAGTGTGCGGAGGATCATTTTCTGAAAATTAATATTTCCAAAAGTAAAATCTTAATCTTCCACAAGAAAGGTCATAGAATAAAGAAAGGGTATAAGTGGTTGTTAGGGCATGAAGAACTAGAATTGGTCGATTCATACTTGTATCTGGGAAAGGTTTTTGCAAAAAACGGGCGAGATTCAGAACACATTAAATTATGTGTTGGTAAGGCTGCTCTGAATAGATTTTATAAAATTTGTGGGAGACGTCATTTTAGTCATGTCCTGTCAGTATTTAAGGTTAAAATTCCGCCCTCATTAACTTATGCTGCAGAAGTATTGGATAATAATCACTGGCTCGCCTTTGACAAGGCTGAAGGCCGGTTCTTCCGCCAAATTTGTAATCTAAACTCTCTGGCCGCCCCACATGTTTTACGCTTGGAATTTGGTTTAGTCTCCTCTTTTATTTTAGCTTTGTAAGCGGTCCTGAGGTGGGGGAACGCTCTCCTTTGGGGAGATGAGGGTTCCCTCAGGGCGGCCCTGAGAGTGGAAATCTTTGACAAGCTAAAGGATCAATCAGCATTTCTTAGATCATTTGCTTATGCAAATGACACATTTGGGCTCAGTTTAAATAGTAATTCATCTATGCCAAAGTCTGCATTGAAGCTATTCATAAAGAAGTCTGCAAGCTCGATTAGTATGGCAAGAGATATTGCTCTAAGTAAATCTAAGTCCCAAAATGAGTTGGTTTGTGGTAGTGCTTTGGGGAAAAGGCCACAACCTTATTTAATTTGGAATCATCCACATGGGATTAGAAGACTGATACTTCTTCTGAGAATTAATCTGTTGCCCTTAAGAGATGTTACTGGCATATGGGATAAAACCCAGAGAGAGGAGAGAATTTGCGAATTGTGTTATACTCAAATCCAGGATATTAATCATGTCCTATTTGTGTGTCCGGAATTACAAAGGGCAAGGCATATGTTTTTAAGACCATCATTTATTAAATTTAATATTCATTCGGCTCAGGAGGCCAGAATATTTGTTTTATCCCCACCAAATGAAATGGTCTGTTATAGGATATTCCAATTTTTTAAAACTTTTTGGCTATTTATTAGGAAATACTTAAAATCTCGCTATTAGATTGTATTGTCTAACGGGGGGATATCGATAAAGTTTGTATTGTATAAAAAGCATATTCACCCTTCTATCGCACTTTTTAATCTATTGTTGTATTTAAGGAAAAAATGTGTTGTATTGTATTTAAAATTGTGTCTTTTACTGTATTGATGCATTTTGTGGACCTCCGTAGGAGTTCCTTAACAAATAAAACTTTTTGTTTGTTTGTTTGTTGCCCAAGACGTCTCTTGTGGGTGGATATATTGTAGTTTGGGTGATGGGATTTTAGGCTTAGAAATCATTGGGAATTTTAGGGACCCCCCCTTTTCATCTAGAAACTGTGGACAATTTTAAGGGATGACCCCTTTCATTCTGCTACATCCTTTATACCATAGGCAGCTAGGTCAAAAAGGTTCCTGGGTAAGAGTACTGGGCCAGTATCCTGCCATTCCCCTCATATTTTTACAAGGCATTGTACTGTTTCCAAAAGGACCAGAGATGTCCCTAAGCGACCCCTTCAGAATAACATTGGCTTTTGGTCTCCGGGTGAAATTATTTTCTAAAGCTTAGTGCAAAAGAGCTCTGAAATATTTGCAGTTGTAACTTTTATCCTTTTATGTTAGAACCTTCTGGCTTTCTATCAAATTGGTAAGTGTACTACTTTATCCATTATTGAAGTCCTATTCCTTATATAACATAGCATACTTTCTGGACACTGAAATTATTAATATGTTATGAAGGTGCAATGACTTTCTGGTTTTCTCGGTGTATCATTTTCGTTTGCGTACTATTTTACTTACCTGATAGTAAAGTTTTCCAATTTTTAGTAAGTGAAGCATTGACTGGCTGTAAATGTCGTCTGGCTCTGTCTTACTGATTCTTTAAGCCCCAACACCTCATGTCAGCCTTAACTGTTCAGTAATGCTATCGTGAGAGAGTCAAGTGCTTAACAGGAGTCACTTTGATATCTAATTTGGAGTGAAATAGGACTGTGGTCTTAGAACACCAATGGTAAAGAACATTACCCATAAAAAGTAACTTCTAAGTGTTCTAGGACTCTATGGAGACCTTTACACCAATTATGATATGTAATGTGGAGTGACTATCTGGAGAAAGACAGGCCACAAGACATGTTGCTCAATAAAAGTTAATAATCCCACAAAAAATTAAGTATGGCATTAATATTTGTGAAATTGGTAAATTTCTATTTAATGAGCCTAAGACAAAGCATTATCTTCCACATAAAACTGTGGCATGCAGCCAACACAGGGAAGAAACCAGTATTAGTCTTTACTTACTGTCACAGGAACAGACAACAAAGAAATACAAATTTAATGATATCGCAATTGACATGAAAGGAAGCATCTTACCTCCATTGCACATCTGGGGGAGCAGCAGCTTTCCCAGGGCCTGATCCTGGATATGACGGGGGAGGAAGACATTTTCCACCTGAAAAAAAGATGATTGACAATTCAAGAGATTGTTGCAAAGTGGACGCTGTAGCTCAGGCATTGTATGTTTCGGACTACCATTCTATTCTTTAGGTGTAGATAAATATGTTGCAGTACGTCAGGCCAAACCACCCTTTTGTTGGGAACGGACGTTATAAGATGAAAACATGCCCATAAAATTAATAAAGGTTGGTCTTTTTCATCGGAGGTGCATGCTGTAGAATAGTAGAGGTTGTGGCATGAGACAAATGTTGTTAATCAAGGACAATACAACAAAGGACAATTATTCAGCCTAACGTCTGAATTCAGGGATGACCCTTTAGTCAGGGGCGATGGCAATTAATCAGTGTATTGTCCTGGGACAGACAAAGAAGTGCTATGTCGGGCCTGGGCATAAAAAACATGCTTGTGACTAGGTATTCTGTATGACCAGGAAGTCATCATTTGCATTTAGAGTTCTTGATGGGGCTTTTCTGTCTGACAGCAGACTGTCTTTGGCAAACAAAGGCCCATAAATAAGGTAAAATTGCGTGAGTGAGAGAAAGTATGGATGGGTGTGTCAGTGAAAGGATGGATGAGTGAAAGGGTGGATGAGTCGATGGATGGATGAATGAGTGAAAGGACGAAAGGAATTATGAGTGAAAGAATGGATTGATAAGTGAGAGAGGATGGACAAAAAGGTAGATGGACAAGTGAAAGAATGGATGAATGAACGAAAGGGAGGGTGGATGGATGAGCGAAAGGGTGAATGGATGATGAGAGAAAGTATGGATGCATGAGTTAGTGAAAGTATGGATGGCTGAGGTAAAGGGTGGATGGATGGGTGGAGTAACAGGGTGGATGGATGGACGAAGTGAAAAGGTGGATAGATGGAGGAGCGAAAGGATGGATAGATGAATGAGTGAAAGGAGTAAAGGATGGATGCTGGGGCGTCATGAACCCACAACTTTAGCAGCTACAAAGCAGGTGAATTTCTTTTTGGGTCTCTTCTGTCTGCAACTCCTCAAGCCATTAAAGGCCCGGGGAGCCCACCCCCGGGGACGAAATGTGTTAAAAAGGGGAGGGGGACCACACAGCCCTCCTCCTCAAGCCTCTAGAGGGCCCAGGGACCCCGTTCCCCAGGGTCAAATTCTTTAATTAAGGGAATGGGGGGATGAGTGACCTCCCTCCCTGGGCCACTAAAGACCACGGGTAGCCCACCCCCGGGGCCAAAATGTGTTAAAAAGGAGAGGGCCACATGGCCCCTCCCCCGAAGCCTCTGGAGGCCACGGGGAGCCCCAGGGGTTTACTGTATGGAGGGTGGTTGGCTGCAGGGCTCGGCAACAGGCCAGGACCTGCAGCCAACCCCCGCCGCGCACGGTTTAAGGCCGTGCAAGCCGGCGGTTGCATTTACATATGGTAATGAATTATTACTGTATGTTAAAAAAAAACTAGAAATCCGCTGAAAAAACAATGTTATAGTTGAGTGTGATAAAACATCTGTTTTTGTTTAAAAACAACCTTAGAAATTCACTGAAAAAAACAAGGGTTAGATTAACGTTATATTTAGGTGAATTTGTAAATGACAACATTAACGTTTTGAACTAAAAAAAAAACAGGAATTCACCAGTTATAGTTAGCAGTATTAACTATACCTTACGCCCCTGCCATGCACTGCTTATGACCTCACATAAGACATAATTTATGACATGTTCTATGACATTATTGATGACATCAGTGATTACATCATCCAATGAGAATGCTAGTATGTTTTACTTATCTACGTAATCTTGTGCAGAATGGGTCCAGCTAATGGGTGTAAGTGTTTACAAAACACATGTGCTCCTAATGCACCATAGGTGTGTAGAAGTATTGAACACGTTTTAAATCTCTGTATTCAAGAGTAACTCTGTGTGCAGTTGACTTGTGTTCATTATGTTCTACACAAGTTTTTTTGTTCTGCAGAAAACTATTATTAGAGAGAATCGTGTCAGCATGACAATTTCTACTTAACATAGAAGACTGTGTGCACCAGGTACTTAATAATAATACTGACGCTTATAAAGCGCGACAGCTACCCCTAATAGGGGTGTCCCGGCGCTGAAGCAACAGGTAAATGCGCCCAGAGCGAACACCAGTACCAACGAGCCCTCTCTAGTCAGCCATAAAGAGCCATGTCTTCAGGACCCTTCTAAAACAGGCTTCGGAATTGATCTGTCGCAGGGGCCCTGGCAAAGCATTCCATAGCGACGCCGTTCTGTGAAAGCTCTGCCGCCCAAACGTGATTTCACAAATCGTGGGGTACACAGCAAATTATGAGAATTGGATCGCAGAGTACGAATTTGCTTATAAGGACACAGTCTATCCTTCAGATACCTAGGGCATTTGCCATAAAGGGCCCGGTAGGCCAACGTCATAGCCTTAAATTTAATTTGTTTCTCGACTGGAAGCCAGTGGAGCTTTTGTAGGTGCGGAGAGACATGCTGTCGAAACGGTATCCGACAGACCAGCCTCGCAGCCGCATTCTGAATCATCTGAAGTCGGTAGATGGCATACTTGGGAAGGTCTAGATATAGACTATTAGCGTAGTCCAGCCTGGATGTAACTGTGGCATGGACTACTGCTTTGCGGCAGTCTTCCGGTAGAAAGTGTAAGACTTTCCGGAGATTTTTAGTTTGCTGAAGCAGGTAGCAGAGACCTGCTGTATTTGAGTTGAGAAAGAGAGGTCCGCCTCCCATCTCACTCCTAAATTTCGAATACGTGTGGCAGGGTGTGGAGTAGGGGTGGGCAGAAAACTCCGCTCCGCCAGCGTAGCGGATAAAGCCAGCCACCCCCGCTCCACGGCCCGGTCCCTGCTTCTGAAAGCAGCCAGGCCGGGGAGAGCCTCCCCGGGCCCTGGTGGACCCCCGTCCCCAGCGCCCGGACCCTCGGCTGGCTTGCAGTACGGGGGGCGCCCGCACCCCGGGACCCGCCGGACGGAGCACGAGCCCCGGGCCCGGTCCCAGCTTCCGAACCCTAGCCAGGCCGGGGAGAGCCTCCCCGGGCCTCGGGTGGAACCACTCCTGTTCCCAGCCACCGGACACTCGGCCTGCTTGCCGGACGGGGGCTCCCGCACCCCAGGGACTGCCAGACGGAGCTCAAGCCCCAGGCCCAGGTCCCAGTCCCAGTCCCAGCTTCCGAACACTATGCCAGGCCTGGGAGAGCCTCCCCGGGCCCCGATGGACCCCCGTGCCCAGCGCCCGGACCCTGGGCTGGCTTGCAGGATGGGGGCTCCCGTACCCCGGGCCCCGCCGGACGGAGCTCAAGCCCCAGGCCCTGTCCCTGCTTCTGACACCCAGCCAGGCTGGAGAGAGCCTCCCTGGGCCCCGGTGGACCCCCCGTCCCCAGCGCCCGGAGCCTCGGCTGGCTTGCAGTACGGGGAGCTCCCGCACCCGGGGCCCGCCGGACGGAGCACGAGCCCCGGGCCCGGTCCCAGCTTCCGAACCCTAGCCAGGCCGGGGAGAGCCTCCCGGGCCTCGGGTGGAACCACTCCTGTCCCCAGCCACCGGACACTCGGCCCGCTTGCCGGACGGGGGCTCCCGCACCCCAGGGCCTGCCAGACGGAGCTCAAGCCCCAGGCCCAGGTCCCAGTCCCAGCTTCCGAACACTATGCCAGGCCTGGGAGAGCCTCCCGGGCCCCGATGGACCCCGTGCCCAGCGCCCGGACCCTGGGCTGGCTTGCAGGATGGGGGCTCCCGTACACCGGGCCCCGCCGGACGGAGCTCAAGCCCCAGGCCCTGTCCCTGCTTCTGACACCCAGCCAGGCTGGAGAGAGCCTCCCTGGGCCCCGGTGGACCCCCCGTCCCCAGCGCCCGGAGCCTCGGCTGGCTTGCAGTACGGGGAGCTCCCGCACCCCGGGGCCCGCCGGACAGAGCACGAGCCCCGGCCCGGTCCCAGCTTCCGAACCCTAGCCAGGCCGGGAGAGCCTCCCCGGGCCTCGGGTGGAACCACTCCTGTCCCCAGCCACCGGACACTCGGCCTGCTTGCCGGACGGGGGCTCCCGCACCCCAGGGCCTGCCAGACGGAGCTCAAGCCCCAGGCCCAGGTCCCAGTCCCAGTCCCAGTCCCAGCTTCCGAACACTATGCCAGGCCTGGGAGAGCCTCCCCGGGTCCCGATTGACCCCCGTGCCCAGCGCACGGACCCTGGGCTGGCTTGCAGGATGGGGGGCTCCCATACCCCGGGCCCCGCCGGACGGAGCTCAAGCCCCAGGCCCTGTCCCTGCTTCTGACACCCAGCCAGGCTGGAGAGAGCCTCCCTGGGCCCCGGTGGACCCCCCGTCCCCAGCGCCCGGACCCTCGGCTGGCTTGCAGTACGGGGGCTCCCGCACCCCGGGGCCCGCCGGACGGAGCTCAAGCCCCAGGCCCTGTCCCTGCTTCTGACACCCAGCCAGGCTGGAGAGAGCCTCCCGGGCCCCGGTGGACCCAGGTCCCCAGCACCCAGACCCTCGGCTGGCTTGCAGGACGGGGGGGCTCCCGCACCCCATGGCCCGCCGGACGGAGCTCAAGCCCCGGGCCCGGTCCCTGCTTTCAACACCCAGCCAGGCCGGGGGAGCCTCCCGGGCCCCGATGGACCCTCTGTCCCCAGCACCCAGACCCTGGGCCGGCTTGCAGGACGGGGGGCTCCAGCACCCCATGGCCTGCCGGACAGAGCTCAAGCCCTGGGCCCGGTCCCTGCTTCCGAACCCTAGCCAGGCCGGATAGAGCCTCCCTTGGCCCCGATGAACGCCCAGACCCTCGGCTGGCTTGCATGACGGTGGGGCTCCCGCACCCCATGGCCCGCCGGACGGAGCTCAAGCCCCAGGGAGGCCCCAGGGATGGCCGCTGGGGCGGTGTTGTCCGGGCCCAGCCCATCTGGTCGACGGCTGTGAACCTCCCGCCTGGGAGGGGTGTCCCGGAGTACCCTGTCCCTAGTAATCCGGAGGAAAAACACCCCCTTTCTTGTAATCCGTGCGCACAGGGTGACAGGGGGGACCCAAGGCGCGAACGTACCCGACCTCCTGGAGCCCTGGCTGGGATCGGGAGGCAAATGAGCCCTCATCGGGACTTCCAGGAAGCCCGGCCATCTGGTCGCCCCATAGGAAAGCATTGTGGGAGACCAGATGGCCGAGGGGAAAGGGGCGACCAGATGGCCGAGGGGAAAGGGGAGCCATCTGGTTGCTCTGTGCCCCCAACGAAAGAGTGAGCGGGCGCCAGGGCATGGGGGGCCGGAGGCCCAGGGCCCCAGCTGGGCCCCAGCCATGGAGGCTGCGAGGGGGACCCGACAGGCCCTCCGACCCGGGGCCCGCGGACACCTTCACAAGCAGGGGAGGCCTGCACGGGACCAACGGACCCCTGTCCTGGGCCCTTGGTGGAGCAGCAGGCCGGAGGACAGGTCAACCGTGCGCACAGGGTGACAGAGGGGACCCAAGGCGCGAACGTACCCGACCTCCTGGAGCCCTGGCTGGGATCGGGGAGGCAAATGAGCCCTCATCGGGACCCGCCTGCCCTTGCAGGGCTCGGGGCTCCGCTTCCCGGGGGCTCGGGGACCCCGGCCGGGCCTTGGGAACAGGGAGGCCCGCAGGAGCTCTCGGGGCCCAGACTCCCAGGGAGGACTGCCCAGGACCCGTGGAGCCCGTCCCGGGCACTTTGCCACGCCGCGGGCCGGAGGAGGGAGCCCCGGACGCTGGGGAGGTGGTCCCCGGGCCCAGCCCGGCTGGTCCCCGGCTAGGAACCTCCAGTCCCGGGAGGGGTGTCCCGGAGTACCCTGTCCCTAGTAATCCGGAGGAAAAACACCCCCCTTTCTTGTCAACCGTGCGCACAGGGTGACAGAGGGGACCCAAGGCGCGAACGTACCCGACCTCCTGGAGCCCTGGCTGGGATCGGGGAGGCAAATGAGCCCTCATCGGGACCCGCCTGCCCTTGCAGGGCTCGGGGGCTCCGCTTCCCAGGGGCTCGGGGACCCCGGCCGGGCCTTGGGAACAGGGAGGCCCGCAGCAGCTCTCGGGGCCCAGACTCCCCGGGGGAGGACTGCCCAGGACCCGTGGAGCCCGTCCCGGGCACTTTGCCACGCCGCGGGCCGGAGGAGGGAGCCCCGGACGCTGGGGAGGTGGTCCCCGGGCCCAGCCCGGCTGGTCCCCGGCTAGGAACCTCCAGTCCCGGGAGGGGTGTCCCGGAGTACCCTGTCCCTAGTAATCCGGAGGAAAAACACCCCCTTTCTTGTCAACCGTGCGCACAGGGTGACAGAGGGGACCCAAGGCGCGAACGTACCCGACCTCCTGGAGCCCTGGCTGGGATCGGGGAGGCAAATGAGCCCTCATCGGGACCCGCCTGCCCTTGCAGGGCTCGGGGCTCCGCTTCCCGGGGGCTCGGGGACCCCGGCCGGGCCTTGGGAACAGGGAGGCCCGCAGGAGCTCTCGGGGCCCAGACTCCCGGGGGAGGACTGCCCAGGACCCGTGGAGCCCGTCCCGGGCACTTTGCCACGCTGCGGGCCAGAGGAGGGAGCCCGGACGCTGGGGAGGTGGTCCCCGGGCCCAGCCCATCTGGTCCCCGGCTGGGAACCTCCTGTCCCGGGAGGGGTGTCCCGGAGTACCCTGTCCCTAGTAATCCGGAGGAAAAACACCCCCCTTTCTTGTAATCCGTGCGCACAGGGTGACAGAGGGGACCCAAGGCACGAACGTACCCGACCTCCTGGAGCCCTGGCTGGGATCGGGGAGGCAAATGAGCCCTCATCGGGACTTCCAGGCCGGTCCGGCCATCTGGTCGCCCCATTGGAAAGCATTGCGTGCAACCAGATGGCCGAGGGGATAGATGCGACCAGATGGCCGGGACCGAAAGGATGCCAATCTGCCCGCCCCGAGCTTTCGCCCTGATAGCCTCCCCGGGTCCCGATGGACCCCCGTGCCCAGCGCCTGGACCCTCGGCCGGCTTGCAGGACGGGGGGCTCCCGTACCCTGGGGCCCGCCGGACGGAGCTCAAGCCCCAGGCCCGGTCCCTGCTTCTGACACCCAGCCAGGCTGGAGAGAGACTCCCTGGGCCCCGGGTGGAACCACTCCTGTCCCCAGCCACCCGACACTCGGCCTGCTTGCCGGACGGGGGTCTCCCGCACCCCGGGGCCTGCCGGACGGAGCTCAAGCCCTGGGCCCAGGTCCCAGTCCCAGTCCCAGCTTCCCAACACTAGGCCAGGCCTGGGAGAGCCTCCCCGGGCCCCGATGGACCCCCGTGCCCAGCGCCCAGACCCTGGCCTGGCTTGCAGGATGGGGGGCTCCCGCACCCCAGGGCCCGCCGGACGGAATCTCAAGCCCCGGGCCCGGACCCAGTCCCAGCTTCCGAACCCTAGGCCAGGACGGGGAGAGCCTCACCGGGCCTCGATGGAAACTCTGTCCCCAGCACCCGGACTCTGGGCTGGCTTGCAGGACCGGGGGCTCCCATTCCCCGGGGCCCGCCGGGCGGAGCTCAAGCCCCAGGCCCGGTCCCTGCTTCTGACACCCAGCCAGGCTGGAGAGAGACTCCCTGGGCCCCGGTGGACCCTCTGTCCCCAGCACCCGGACCCTCCGCTGGGGGCTCCAGCACCCCATGGCCTGCCGGACGGAGCTCAAGCCCCGGGCCCGGTCCCTGCTTCCAACACCCGGC